>VUQI01062091.1:23376-33622 GCA_015106735.1 Paratilapia polleni
CGGCCAGCTGACGGCGGTACTCGGCCTCGTCGTCCTCGTGTCCTCTCGACTCAGAGTACGGTGGCCTGGAGGGAGTCTGCGGCTCGGGGATGGAGCTTGAACTGGACACACACACACACACACACACACACACACACACACACACACACACACACACACACACACACACACACACACACACACACACACAAAGTGCAGGTCATAAACTTGCATCTTTATAAACATAGAACATTTTTTTTTTTAATGATGTCAGAGATGAGACTGCTCTCACCCTATTGGCTGAGGACGGTTGAGGTTGGGTTTCGGCAGTTTCACTGGGATGGCGTAGAGATCTGGATGCTTCTGGGCGATTTCCAACTGCGTAAAGAAAGGGACAGACCCAGATATGTCAGAACTAATACAAAAAAATAAAGCACAAGAAGAAAAGACATCCTAACTCTACTCCAAGAGGATACAAGTGTCTTGGCAGCCTTCTCTATCTTGGTTTACTTGAAGGATTTTTAAGTCTACTGATATGTACATTAACCCAGTTAGATCTTTGGGGGATGGAAGCTGCAGTCCTTAACCATAAGCTAAGATGACTTTTTACATGTTTCTAAGGCCACAGTGACAGATTTACATATATTAGACCACATAATCAAATGTTTGACTGATTTTATGAATAGATCATAAAGTCATCTGTCTCCCAGCCTCATCTCCATCTCTGCCTATCTGATCATCTTCATCAAACCTCTCATCTCCCTGATCTCACTAGGTGTGTCCTCTTCTCTCTCTGATTTGGTAGAACAATATATCAGGTTCCTGCACCATTTTAACTATCAAAATTAATGCTTTTTAAGACCTCAATAAAAAAAAAAGCCAGAACAATGTCAAAATGATGCATTATTTTCCAGCTACTAGTTGGGTTTTCAGCTATCCATCATCCCTAAAACATAGTGCAGATCACAGGTAAGGGAATCACTTGTGAATTTTGGTCTACTAGTGCATCTCAAAATAATTTTCATATATATTCCATATTCAATACATGTAAAGTGAAATATTTCAAGCCATTTTTGTTTTCATTTTGATGATTACGGCTCATGAAAATCAGAAATCCAGTATCTCAAAGTATCTGAATATTTCCAAAGATCAATCAAAAAGGATTAATGAAACAGAAATGCCCAAGTTCTGTAAAGTATGTTAATTTATACACAATACTGATACCCCATAGATTCTCTGTGGGGCTCAAGAGTCAGGTGAGTTGGCTGGCCAATCAAGAGTCAAAAATAATAACATGGTCAGCAAACCATGTGGTAGTAGTTTTGGCACTGTGGGCAGGTGCTGAGTCCTGCTGGAAAAGGAAATCAACATCTCCATAAAACTTTGCAGCAGATGGACATGCAAAGTGCTCTTAAACCTCCTGGTAGACGGCTGTGGTGACTTTGGACTTGATAAAACACAGTGCACCAACCGCCACCAACACCAGCAGAAGACATGGCATCCCAGATCATCACAGACTGCAGAAACCTACACTGGACTTCACCTTGGATTCTGTGCCTCTACACTCTTCCTCCAGACTCTACGACCTTGATTTCCAAATGAAATGCAACATTTACTTTAATCTGCAAAGAGGACTTTGGACCACTGAGCAACAGTCCACTTCTTTTCCCCTTCTCCCAGGTAGTACCCTTCTTACGTTGTCTCTGGCTCAGGAATGACTTGATATTAGGAAGGCGATAGTTGTAGCCCCTTTCCTGCAGACATCTGTACATGGTTTCTCTTGATGGACTGATACCAGCCTTAGTCCCCTTGTGGAGGGTGTCGAGAATCATTATCTGGACAAGTCAAGTCAGCAGTCTTCCCCATGACTGTGCTTGAGTGTAATGAACTACATCAAGAGATATGCAGTATTTCCACTGTTTGGGTAGTAATTTACTCAAACTCCAAATGAAATCTGAGATATTTGATTTCTGATGAGCTATAAGCCAAATTTAAAAACAAACAAAAAAAAGGCTTGAAATATTTCACTTTACATGTAATGAATATAGATTTTGAATTAAATTGCAATATTCAAATTTTTTGTGATGCACCACTATTAGTCAGACAGAAATACTGAATTTTCTTTGTATGTATGCAATAGTTTTATACTTGACTGCTCACTTGTCATGTCAACTCACTTGACTACTCAAGTGAGTTGACATGACTGAAAACCTCACACAACACTTTCCCCAACGATTTCTCTCTCTCGCTCATTACGTTTAGTGTTAAATGCTAGGTTTATCACTTGTTTGGTAGCGTTTATTTATTTGTCAAGTCAGTTAACATCATCTGTGTCTTGTGAGCTCCTCCCACAGAAAAAGGGAGAGCAGAGAAAGGAGAAACTAGCACAAACATAAATTACAGTGACGTCACAACTTTTATGGCTTTGATTGAACTTCAGAAGATGGGGTCTGTGGACTTAAAAAAACAAAAAAAAAAAAAAAACACATGGACTTATTATTTCATTTTTTTAAAATTACTTCAACAACTCTTAACCATTTTTTTTCTTTTTTATTGCTCTCTACTAATCCAACAGGACTTTCAACTGTCAAAGGTCAACTGGAAACACCCTCCTGTGTCTGTTCTGGCTCTTGAGTTTACAACTGTACCGCGAAGAATAACAGCAATACTGACTCGAGCATTTTCTGCCTCCTGCAGCTCCAGGATCCTCTGAGCTCGTGCCAGGTGGTCCATCTTCTCAAACGCTTTAATCTGGGAGCAAATAAATGTTAATTAATGTTTCTTTTTTAATAAAAAAAAAAAAAAAATACAGCATAGATACTACACATCCACTCACGCTCACTGGTGTGACTCATATGAAAGTGACTGTCAGATGAAACATTTACAGACAATGAGATAATTTAATAGGCTCATCTGTGATGAGCAATGAGCTGTTGTGAATTGAAAGGGAGGGCCGCAAACATACGAGATAAATGTGTAGTTACCTGGTCACCCATTTTCTATTTCATATTAGACGCAGAGAAAGTAAAAAAGGAAGAAAAGGGAATAAAAATGATTTAATAACTGAGTCAAATCTTCTAAAACATGGGAAGAAAAATCTAAATGCAGGATGAGCCAGAAAAACTTGACAGAAAAAGTTACAAATTTTGTCCAAGTTAGCTGCCTTGTTGGTATAAAAATACAATTTAAAAAAATAAAATAAAATCCTTCTAACCTTTCCCAGGAAGGATTTGGTGGCGGGGTCATCCTCTTTCTCCTCTTTCCCCGGGCTCTGCTCCTCTGACGACTGGTTCAGACGGGCGATGGCGGGCTTGGAGGCCACAGGAGGGGGAGGTGGCTTGTTTCCACCCGCTGCGTCGCTGCTGATGGTGCTGCTGGAATGAGACTCATAGCTACGTGTGGACTCAGTTCGGGTCTGGGTGCGCACCTGGAACGGAAAAAGAACAACTTGAGATATTTTGTTCAGTTGCTGTTCAGTGTTTGGATTCTCAGGTAGATCCACTTCACAGCCACTTCTAAATATACAGTAAACAGGAGTTTCTTCAAGAATTGCTATTCTCATCTGTAATCAGTTATATTTGGGGGTATGGCTCTGCTCTTGGACCTCCCTGCCCTTCTATGTAAATATATGGAAAGTCACAGCAAGTAAAGCAGGAACTGGGGTGCAGGTGGGTTGCAAAGTGGCTCGCAGAGGAAGCAACGGAGGCTGAAGCAACTTAAATAGAGCCTCCTGTATTATACTTCCCAACTGGATGTGTAGAAGAGCATCACCAGAGCAATCTAGATTACAGTTTGTCATCCAGCAACAAGAAGCTCTGCTCTGAAGATGGACACAGGCATTAAATTAAGTTCTACCCGCCAGAAAGCTTGAAGGGGTTAGTACTTCCTGATGGTACAGAAACTTTTGAGTTAGTGGCTTGCAAAGCTGAACTGGAAGTCCTGAAGACTTTTGAGAAACAATGAGTGACCACAGAAAAGCGAGGCCGAGTGATGTTTGATGGGAGAAGACGAGGGGGAGGTTCTCACCTTTGGGGGTTCAGGGACAAAAGAAGGAGGAGGGCTGGGCTCTCTGTTCAGTACCTCTCTGCTCCCTGACTTTCTCACACGAGCCCGGGGTTCAGGGTGAGGCTTCTACACAAACACATGGCACACAGAGAAGGGTTGCAGGGGTCAGATTGGACATTTTAACAATGATGGGTAAACGATGATGGGAAAAAGAAGGGTGTTTGTTAAAAAGCTGCATCTCCTCCTGTAAATACAGTATTTATCAGCGGGCACACCCACCTCCGGCAGCACGGGCTCTGATGATCGACTGATGGCCGACACGGGCTGGGGCTCGTCCAACGTCTCGTCCAGCTCGTTGTCGGTGTACGCCCCGCCCTCATCCGCTGTGTCGTCGTAGTCGCTGGTCATACGGCTGTCCATGCTGAGGTAGTCTGCGCTCATTGCCGACAGGTAGGACATGCGGTCATCGTGGAGATCCAGGTCCTCTTCTGAACCATCCAGCTGAGGAGAGGAAGTGACGGTGAGAAAGATGAGCATACGAATCATTTAAAGTCATACCAAAACATCTGAGGCCTACAGAAGTGGACTAAGACTCACTTTGCCCTCACACACCCATACAGCTTTGTCCTGCTGCTCCTGAATTGAATCTTTCACGCTGCCATACCACGCGTCGTTGGCCGAGTTCAAGTCGATGGTGTCTAAAAGTGCACAAAGAGACAAAAAAGATAAATACATTTTTAAAAAAATCCACGAGTTAGACTGAGAATCATCAACAATGTCATTAACCTGCCACAAAATATGTATTTTTGACCTTTCATATGCTACAACTTGTTTTGACCAGACACCTATCCCACAGGGTGATATGACCCTGGGAAGTTTACCCAAAATCCTGATTTTTGAAGTTTTCTCCATAAAACTATCAGAAAGCAGATCAAACATCCAGGGTATCAATGCTTGTTTCTGTTACTCTACATCCCAGACAATTAACTGACACAGTTTTGCTATTGAAACTGATGTGTCCCATGATACTGGTGCTCACAGTTGGTTTAGAGACCAAATTGTGCTGAACAAAAATGTGATTTTGCCTCATTGTGACACTCAAAATGGGTGTAAAATTAATGTGGTTTTAAAAAAGAACTTAAATTTATTTTTCATGCATCCATCTCCTGTATCTAAGAAGTTAAAAGGGCTCAAAAATGCTAGAAAAGTTAAGGCGAATTAAATAGTACCAAAAATTTGACCCACACCTACGTACTTTGAGGACCTGCAACTCAGAAAGTTCATAGTATGAAGGTAAAATTCTGCATGGCTTCCTTACACAGACTGAAGTTATTGCACAACAAACCTCAGCTGATTCTGAGGGGTCATGAGGACTTGGACTTCAGGGGGTTAAATAAGCAGCTGGAACAATTTGTGAAAAACAAGTTACTATGAAAACTTAGTAACAACAATATCGGACCTTGATATTTTGTCTTCCTATTTTTTTTTTCTTGTTATAGCAGTTGTTTTCTTTCCCTATAACAAGAAAAATGGCTTAGCCTGTCCTGCTACTGTATGTCTGAGAATTACCCACCCCTCCTCCTAAAGAGTAAACATGGCCAGAAACAGCAAAGAAACAAACAAAAAGGTAAGGAGGTGAGAAAGAAAACATGGTAGAAGCTGCATCTGAGTGGAAATCCAACCTTTATGCATCTTTTTTTTTTTAATACAACCTCACTGTGGTGTGTAATACTGTACGAGTTCCCCTTAAATCTCTAATTAGAGAGGGGGCACACATTGCTGCTGCTGCTGCTCTAACAACTATATGCAAAGTAAAACTTGCCTGTGAAAAGGTGCGAGCAGGTCTTCCTCAGCCTGACGGCCTGCTCGTACAGTTTGCGCGTGCTGCGGTTGGATCCGGGTATGAGGCGGCTCCTCATGGTCTTCAAACCTTGCTTGCTGTCTGGGTTCAGGAAGATGACGATGGGATACCACTGGGTGTAGTTCAGGGTGTCCACAGCTTTGGGAGTCACATCCAACAGAGCATGACGGTCCTGCGGGAAAAAGCAGGAGGAGGTTAAATGCATTGGCATCAATGCATTCCCAAGTCTATAACGGCTAGGTTTAACCATCACAAGTACCAACCACACACACAAATTTTACATTTCTACACAACGGAGAGAACAAGAAAGAAAACAAAAAGCCTTTTAGTTTATTTTATAAACTTCAAGCAACACTTTTAATCGAGATTTTCACTGTGACTCAAAGTGCTCCTCCATTTTCAAAAAAATTAAGTTCTGCTCTTTATTCCTATTAATATCCTCTTCCAGAGTCCAGTGATAATTCAAAAACATTCTGAATTGTTCAATATTTAAACACCAACCAAAAATGTTTCGCCTTCCACCAAAGGAAAATGACCACGACTGTGATATAGCATACAGCATGTTCAACCATTTCTGGTTTAAAGCATAAAACAAACTGTTTCTCAAAAGGCCAAAAATATCAGGAAAATGCACAGACATCTGTTAAGAAAGGTGACACAGACTCTTGGCCTTAACTTTTCTTTAACCATATACACTTTTACTTTCTGTAATAAAAATTTTAAATAAATGAATGGATAACTGAGTACCAAACCCTATGCCCCAACCTAAATCTAAGTCTCGAGTTAAAATCAACTCTAAAACCAAGTCTTAACCCTCAACCCTCAGGTCTTTGTAGAGGTGTGAAAAAAAAGTGAGCCAGCAAAAGGGTTATAATTTGTATAAAATGTCATCACTCTGATAGTCTAAAACTCAAAAACCGGTTCTCACAAAGATAGCGGGACATGTTTCTATTTCCTTTTATATATTTTTTGTCTTTGGCAAGCAAGTGTATTCTTATAGATGTCCTCAATTTAAAACAGTTACGTAATGGCTGCCGTGCATGTGGCACGTTTATGGGACATCTGTAAATTGTAGCTACAACAGGAGTTAGAATCTCCCCAAATGGGCACAGCACTAGTTTTCATAAAGCATCATCATTTCATGACTATACCACACCTGTTCAATGATTTGCCGGATGGTGTTTAGTCTCACCACTCCAGAGGACTTCTCACTTCCTGCATCCTTGGGCTCCGTTTCTGAAGAGTAAACAAATCAATCACAAACAAGAATAGAGTAAAAAAAGAAAAAAAAAAATGCTGGAACCTGCTTTTATTGGTAGTAACTTGTAGAAAAGTAACACACCAACTATTTAGATGCATTCACAGGTGGTGGTGATACTTACTGGCAATGACAAACTCGTTGGGAAGGTCAGTGGCCAGTTTTTCATTCACTACATCAGAAATGGGGCCAAATATCACCACGGGTCTCCTGAAACCAGCTGAACAAAACAAGCAACGGCATATTAACTAAGAAATCCAGGCACCAAAAGAACAACAAGATACCTCTGGTGAAACTGCAGAGATCATAGAGAGTGGATAAGTTTTCTCGGGTACCTTCACGTAAAACCACTCTCTCATAGGCAGGGAAGCGTGTGCTGACCGGAGCGGTGCTCAGCTCCTCTCGACTCTTGCGCAAGTCTTTCTTCTTTCCTGCTCTTTGACCTCTCAGCCTCCAGAAGTCTCCTCTGTCGTTGCCTGACGCAGCCCGAGCAGCATTCTGGACATTAGCCATTTGCTCTGCTCTGTTAGAGAAAAGAAAAAACTCCGTGGTTTCTTGACAGTTCAAGTGTCCTCTCTGTATAGCATTATCCTGGTCGATTGTCTCGTTGACTCTATGATTTAGAGATTTCAACCAACTGCTAAGCTAGTGAATGAGGAATGAAGATTTTGTGCCAGATGGGAAATACTATCATATGTGCTATACTATTAACAATGTTTCTTGACCATTTTATTAAAACAACCTTGATTTTTAGATTTGAAAGATGTTACAAGAACAGCAGTGTCGTCTTTGGAGGAAGAAGACTGTGTGATAGTGAAAGAACCAGTCCTAGATTGTATATAAAAAAAAAAGTCTAAAAATATAAAAAAAGAAACACGCAGCATATGTGTGGATGTAGCCTGCACGTTTGAGAAGTAAATCCTTTAAACTTGCATTCTTTCTAATGGCCACCAGGGGGCAAAGATTCTAGCTGCAAAAATAATTCAGATTGTGTAGAAAATTATGAGATGACCCTGCTTCTCACTTGATTTATGACCTCAGTAAACAATTTCCTAGAAAGTTTATGGTCTAAATTGCTAGTTTTAAGTCTTAACTGACACAGAATGATGTTTATTATCATCCCAAACTTTTTAAACCTGAATGAACAAAAAAAACATAAGTGGTACTATTCGGACCTCCTGACCCCCACTCTTCCTTTAAAGGGGATCTTGGCCCTTTGGAAAATTCCAAAACACCATTTGCAAAAAAAACCTGGGGGTGATTTTTGACAGCAGCTTCACATTTGATAAACAAATAAATGCTGTTGTTAGAGCCAGCTGAGAGCTGAGAGCCCTTGCCAAGGCTAAGGACTTTCTCTCCTCTGCTGACTTTGAGAAAGTAATCCATGCCTTCATCTCATCCAGGCTTCATTACTGCAATAGCCTTTATTTTGGAATCAGCCAGGCTCTGCTTTCTCGTCTACACCTTGTCCAAAATGCAGCAGCTCGACTCCTGACAGGCACATGCAAACTAGATCATATTTCCCCTGTTCTGGCTTCTTTACACTGGCTCCCAGTGATTTTAGAATTGATTTTAAGATATTATTGTTTGTTTTTAAGTCACTAAATGGGTTAGCACCTCCTTACCTTTCTGGTCTTTTAACTATGCACACTCCCAAAAGATCATTAAGGTCAGCTGACCAGATGCTTCTGGTTGTACCGAGAAGCAGATTAAAGCACAGAGGAGATCGAGCCTTTGCTGTAGCTGCCCCTAAACTCTGGAACAGCCTGCCCCTTCAAATCAGGACCTCACCAACACTCGACATCTTCAAAACCCGCTTTAAAACTCATTTTTACTCCTTGGCATTTAAACCAGACTGAGTCTTGACACTTTGCCTGTTTTTGGTATTATGTCGTTTTATTGTCCCTACTGTTTTATTCTTTTAGTTGTACAGCACTTTGGTCAACGCTTGTTGTTTTTAAATGTGCTTACAAATAAATTTACTTGACTTGACAGTTAAGTTAAAATAGACAATAAATCAGGGCATTATTTAGAGTGTGCTTGCCTCATGAAGTCTCTACTGTATGAGAGCGTAGTACTTCTAAGCTTTAAAGTTTAGAAATTAAAGGTCAAAATGACAGAGTGGAAATCTAAATAATTAATTTCCATTAACAGTAAAAGTTAGCAGTAACGGTAATTTGCATACAGTGCAGGTTTTGCCAATTTGGAAAAAGAACGGCACCAGGGGTTTAACACATGTTTTGTCCAGTGTGTTGACCGTCTTCCTGAAGCCTTCATTGCTGTGTTTATCTTTGGCCAAATGTGATTGTATTGGTGATTTCCATGTATCTTTGTGAGCTGGATGGACACGCTCACACGCTGTCACTTTTACAGAAGTTGACAATGGACGATTCACGTTAGCAACCATTGCACTTTTTCTCTTGGCCTTCTGCAGTTTGTGGTGTGTTTTCAGGTGGCTGAATAAGTTAGCTATGTTGCTTTGCAGTGCAAACAACTCTAAAACACTCTTCGCATATGATTTCTTCTTGGTTAACATCCCTTGTGCTTAATGGGCTTTGAGGGACAAGCTCTTCACCTTCTGCTGTGCCAAAATTTTTAATTTTGTTGTACACCTGTCTTTTAATGTAGCGTTACTTGTTTAGACTGCATCCTGGGAACTTCAAGCTGCACGGTGCAGGGAAGAGGTGTGATTGGCATATGCAGGCATGTGGTCAGGCATTCATTTAAGGAACACTTGACTTGCTTTTGTTTTGTGTTCTTTTGGCAGCTCATGCATTTTCAATATCGCTCATCATGTTCATTTAATTGTGGGATGCCAAATCTTGATCAAGATAGAAAAATTTGATTAACTGTGCAGCCCTAGCTCACAGTATTTTTATCTTCATTTAAAAATGTTTTCTTAGGCCTAGGGGTTGTAGGGTGAACTGCCAAGCTTCCCAACTTCCAGATATCCACACCAATTCCTGACAGTTCAAAGTTTTCTGTTCTGTCTATTAAAAGACTTCCACAGCAATCTACAGTGCTACTTAATAACAAAAATCATGTTTCAAGCGAGGCTGCTCGTCACATCTGACCAAAAACCACCCCCCCAAAAAAAAAAAAAAAAAAAAAAAAAAAAAACAACCCCCCCCCCCCCTCCCCGG
>VUQI01062091.1:55412-68254 GCA_015106735.1 Paratilapia polleni
AAAAAAAAAATAAAAGGAAAATTTTTTTTTTTAAAAAAAAAAAAAAAAAAAAAATGAAGAGTTGCAAAAATTCACAGCAGGAAATATTTTTACAGTTAATAATATCACTATGCCACATATAAATATATGACTAAGGTCATAAATGACCCCACTCAGGCAGCTGAAGGTTAAACAAACTGTATATTGACTATAGAAACTATAAACTCCTACATCCATCACATCTTTTGCATTTCATTCCCTCACGTTTGTCCAAAGAAAAATAACTTGCAACATACTTAGTTCTTACTAGTCAGCAGAGCTGTAATAAAAATATTTCTTACTATAATTCTTTTCTTTTTTTGGACTAATCTGATTTTTAAATGTAAATTAAAAGGCACAAGGTGATGCATTTAAATGTATTATAATACACTATTACATTGTTTTGTATTACCTACAGCCCAAAACTAAAAAAACTAAAATAAAATTACACAAAATCAGAATATCACATACTACAAGACAATGTTCTTGAAAATGATTTAAACCAAACAAAATGTTAAAGATTTTTCCTGCCATCAACTAGTCTAACATTTGACTGATTATTTAAACTCTTGTGTATCTCCAGAGAACTGTTTGATTTATTATTTTTTATTATTATTGTTCGAGTTTCATGGTTAAATCCAAGGCATTTTGAAACTGTATAAACAAAAGTTTTGTTGAAATTTTATTTCACTAAATAGTGTACTAGGTGCTATAATCCAAATAAAGGTTTTAAATATACAGCTTTGTGTAAATACAGCCACATCCTCTGAGCACCATGCTTCTCTTTTTCCAACTACTTATCATCTTTCCTGTAAATCAAAGGAACTTGATCAGGAAATGACACATGAGGTAAGGTTTCTGCCTAGTTGACCTCGGCCAGCTTCTATGTTTATGTGCTGCTGATAAGAGAAATGCAGCACGAGTCTGCCCCCTTCTGGCGGCCGGGCTACATTACATCGTGTGGCACAAAAAAACCCTACATAAGTATATTTAATTTAGCGTAGAAAAACAGCAATTACATTGAGTTTGAAGGCTTTAGTTTTTAATGCAGGAGAAGCCACAACACTGCTGTTTCCTTAAGAAAATGGATCTTTAAGACCCACAAAATAAATAAGACAAAAGGCGTTACGTGCACTACAAATGAGCCCAAGCGGTTAAATAAACAAAATACAGCGGATTAGGTCTGAAGTTAAAACTAATCCAAAGACAGTAGAGATGTGTTTAAAGTGAAGAAATCCCAACTAAACCATTCATTTAGCTGGCAGGAGTAACAGCAGGTGCAACAGGCTTCAGCAGGGATTCACGGAAACTCACGACTTTTCCTCAAGGATACACACACATAAAGCTCAACCACAGGAGCAAACTCATTTAATAATACTACACTTGTATTCATCAGGACTGGTTGTAGGTGTACAAAAGGACTTACTGTGAAATATTGAGTAGCGTATCTGCTCAGAGAGAGGAGCCCCCCTCCGTTTACTGGCATTACGCACTTTGAACTGTCCGAGACTGGTACTGAGGATTCAAACCAAACTACGGCTAGTTAGGCGTTTCCGGTGGCACATCTGCCACAAGTTGTGAAGAATTAAAAAAAAATCGAAGCTTGAAAAAGTAAAAGTCTCGTCTGTTTTACTATAGGTGAACCACTTTACTCACAAAACACGAAAACTTCGGACATCCAGAGCAAAAAAATTAGCGCCGACAGCCCCTAGCTTGGTTCAGATTGTACCAAGTGGGACCCCGGGGGGTGGTTAGGTTCAAAACTAACTTAGACAGATAAAAACTAACTCGAACAACCTTTTAAAAACTTAACTAAACCGAATCCAATATACATTTTATTGGAATATCAGTAATTACAAACTGTTGATAACAAGGCAGATACCTGTATGAATGTGGCTTGTGACCCTAATAGCGTTGAGATGGATGCGTCCAAAATTCCCATTGATTTTTAGGGAGCCTGCTGTGAGGCTTCCAGACAGACAACACAACAGACTCAATTCAGCCAACTGAGGAATATTGTAGATGTAGACCAAAAGTACATATAGGTATTTTAGGATAACCAAAGTATTTTATTCTAAAGTCTACAATAACTGCTGATTATTCAGAGTGTGTAAATAATAAAAGCGCTTGTGAGTAAATGCAACACCACTCCCCCAAAAAGACATATTTTAAGCTCCTAAATAACCACTAACAGGTCTGACAGGAAAAAGTATATAGTTTGTTATTCATTTGAGCAGAATGCAGTGCTGTGTGGAAAAAATACACTACATAACCAAAAGTATGTGGTCATATTTTGGTGCCTGGCTGCAGATATTTCCTCCCATATCATACACAAGAGAATTAGTGAAGTCCAGCACTAATGTTAGGTAATAAAGCCTGTTTAGAGCAGTCAAATTTCCCCTAACAAAAAATAAGAAAATCCATATATTTACATCTATACATCTACATATTTATTTGTAACATTGTAGACTGACTTTACATTATATTCACATCCCCTAAAACTTCCAAAAGCCTTCACAAACCCTTTCAAACACCTCTTTTTGCTTTTCAAAAGTATGTCATTCTTTTGAGTGGAAGGTTTGACATAATTTGCCTTAACCAGCATGTAACACTTTGTTATTAGGGTGCATCAACACCTTCCTAAGATTAAATTGGACAGGCATTTGTATAAAGGTTTTCTAGTCAAACTGAACACTTAAAAGGCACAATCATCCATTCAGTAGGTTAAAGATTGGCTGCTGTCAGATCTGATTGTGTTGGACATTTGTGTTCTTGCAACAGCCACCCGGTGAGCAACAGAGAGCCGAAGCCGACAGCCAACTGTTGCGCACAGCTGGAAGTGAAGTGGGCGAGAAACCCAGAGCAATCATAAGAAGCCATAGGAATCTGCAGCCACCCATTAATGATCCTTCCTCAGGTTCACCTACAGAAACCTTGTGAGCAGTTCTTCCTCTAGATAGATCTTGTGGACCAAAGGCTCTCTTTTAGTCGTTCTGGCCTGAACAGCGAGCGCGCTTGACCTCTTACTGAAGGACAAAAGTGCATTGTAGTAAAGTAAAGAGGTACTTGGAAGCAAAAATCCTAATTGAAAAAAAAATTTGGATTAATGCACAGCCCTAGTAAAGACAGGTGACAAATTGAAGGAAAACACTGAACCCTCAACACATACAGTCAGGGGATGTAGTGGCTGTTTTGTTGACATGGTTTGGGTTCACTTATCCGCTTACAGGCAACTAAACTTCCATCCAATGAGAGTCGTGTCTTCCAGGGTGACAAAACCCCAGTTCAGAGGCTTGTACAACAGGGTACAAGAAGGTCTCTGAATGGCCTTCACAGTCACCAGATTTCAACCTATTCCATCCACCTTTTTAAAAAAAGTGTCACACAGCGGTCTCCATCACCATGATCACAACACCAAATGAGAGAATATATTTTGGTAAAATTCATGCTCCGTTACACCAGTGGAGTTACAGAGACTTGGACAATCAAATCCAGGGTGCACTGACGCTGTTCTGGTGGCACGTGGGTGGACCAACACTTAAACAAGACACGTTATGTTGGGTTTTCCTTTAATTTGTCTCCCGTCTGTATGTGGTCAACCATATAGAGCCATGGGAAAAATCTAAAGCTCCTATGCATGAGGACCTCACGCAAAAGGTCAAGACGACCCCGTGCAGCGGTCGCACAATGAGCTATTGTTTTTTTACTGTGTGTTCGAGCCCGCCCTCGTCTGGAATTTTATCAGAGACAAATCAGAGATAAGAACACCGGCTGACTCTGAAAATGTCCAAAATCCCCAATACCACATGAAATGCATCCCTTTAATTTCCCACCATTTTTACAAATTTCCACATCTAAAGAACACTGCACTTTATCCACACGTTTTTTTTATTTAAACATTTCAGAGGAATAATGGTGCATGAATTAAATAATGACAATACGATTTCAGAGAAATTAAGGCCAAACCAATGAAATCAACACATTCCACATCAACTACAAGATGCCAAATGGGTCTTAAAATAGACCATCCTAATGCAAAACAGCTTCACTGGCCTGAATAATTTGTGGGAGCAAGTCATTAAAACAATGAAGCTTCTGGGACGTGACATGTCTCTCTGGTTAATCATCATCCTGGATGCAGGAGGGGGTCACGACAGCAGAGTTACATTCAAATAAGGAACGGGGGGGGGGACAGCCTGGGAAACACTGAGTCACTGAACTTTATCTTCAAATCATCAGTGTGTCAGAAGAGAAGCAGTCTCAGTCATCGCTTACAAATCATTTTTGGACAAATAGGGGAAAAAAGCATGCATGCATTTATTGTCAGATCAGTGATGGGATTATGCAAGAGTGTCATAAGACAATCATTAAATTTTCATCAGCAGAGATTCACACAATCACCCAAGTGACATTAAAGCATAAAAACTACCAAACCTAGCTTGAAAAACAGCCAATAACAAGGACACACAGCACTGTATGCAGCCATTATGTGTGCAAAAGTTAATTCATCAGACACACATTTAAAAGCAAATTATAAGTTCAGCTAAATAAAAGAACCATCAGCACAAGGAAATGGCTAAGAAAATGTGTCACATCCTTGCATTTTCTTTTTCTCCATGTCTAGTTTTAGTTAGTTATTAATCATTTAGTAACTGTCATAGAAATATCTTTTCCAGAAAAAAATGGGCTCCAACAACAGTAAGTTAACTAGCCAACATCATAAATCATTAAATTAATTAACTACAAGATTGCCAAGAAGAAAATTTGCAGTTACCTTAACTACATCACCTAGAAGTCATGTTCTTCCACTTGAATCGATTCAACTAAAAATCCTAAAGAAACATTCCTTTGCTGGATCAACATGTGTCTCATCTCAGCTTGACTTGTTTTAGGTAACTGGTATTTTCCACTGCTTCCTCAAAGTTGGCGGGACTCTCACTGAGAGCAATGCCATACACAACTGAAGAAACATCCACGTGATCACAACACAAACACAGGAACAACGGAGGATATCCATGTATTCATTTCTACTGCTTTTCCAGGTCCCGATCACAGGGGCGTCAGTCTGAGCAGAGCTACAAAGACCTCTCTTTGACCTGCCACCACCTCCAGTTCTTCCAGCAATCTGTCAAAGCGTTAACAAGCCACCTGAGAGACACAGGCCTAAATTCATACCTTCCCACTCTGTGATGAGTCACACTCGCGGCTCCTGAAGGGTCTCTTAATTAAAGGTCCAGAGTTGAATCCCCAAAGACAAATAGTCTGCATCCACACAAATTCTCAAGAAAAAGTTGACAAATCTCAACCTCACCAACTCACCCCATGTCAACAAACATGCCAAACCGACCCCGAGGCCTTCAGAGTGTGCCACAAGGTGGTATGTTTGTTGATATGGCGAGGGCTGCCTGTTTGCCTTTCGTTGTTTGACACTGGATCTACACGATTTTGGTTTAGCACCACAGTAAGCACATACTTTTCCTGAGATCTCTTAACTAAGGGTTAGAGTAAAAATACAGTGGCATGCTTTGGGAAGCCCTCGCCTTTCTGCAGTTGAAACAGCAACCTACAAATCAGCATCTTCAGCATTTTATAGCACTATCAGATGGATTAAGATCATGTCCATCACTCACTGAAAAATGCAACTACATATTTTCAATTTCCTTCAAGCAATTATAACATTTCAGAAATGATTCCACTTTTCCCAAATTTTTTTTTCCTGTTTGTTCCTTATGTTCAGTATTTACAACAATAAAAATAAGAAGAATTAATACACTTTTCAAAAACATGCACCAAATCATGTGCAAACATGTACATTTCCACCAAAGCCATTTCATATTGTTTATTACTTAGAGCCCTGGGAAAAAAAAAGAAAAGAAAAAAAACCCTAACCTTAACCTTCACCACAGTTTATGGTTAATAAGCCTGCATCAGTGCAGACTTGTTTTGGAGGTCTTTATAACCTCACTTCCACTTAATGCTAGTTGGTTTGGAACTGCACTTAGTGTGGTGGACACTCTACAGGATCTCTCCACTGTGTCCTGGGTCTTTCCCCAAGGTCTCCTCCCAGTTCGACATTCCTGAAACACCACACCTGGGAGGCGTCCAGGGGGCATCCTCGTCACGTGCCCGAACCACCTCAACCGGCTTTTTTCAGTGCAGAGAAACCGCAGCTCCAATCTGAACTCGCCCCTAATGACTGAACCCCTCACTCAGTTTCCGCCAGTTTCCACAAGAAAACAAAGGGTGGAAACTTACAATTAACTGTGGTCACTTTAGAAAGCTCTGCAGGTGAACTACTTCTTTTCTCTCTCACCCACCACCTGGGTAACAAACCATCAAACAACACTGCACATGTGGAAACAGCTTAGTCATCAGTGCTGCTGCTCCCTTTTTTTCCTGCCACTCTCTAAACAGAGGAGGTGCAGAGAGAATTGAGACTGAGATCTCGCTCGTAGCACAGTACTGCCGACTGTTCTAAAAGATGTTAGATTCACTGCTAAGCGCTTATTTGGACAGCAAGTGATAAATGAGAAGGAACTTAAGAGTTCAGGATTACATGGCATACATTTCCATATTTTAAAATAAACTGATATCCAAGTCATAGGGCTGGGTGATTAATCAAGTTTTAATTTCAAATACAATTTTGGCTTCCAAAGATTATTTAAACAAAATTATTGGGATAAAACGATTACTCTTTTGGACACATTTTCTCTATGAAACTCACTTTTTCTTGGGTTATAAATCAAGTGCCCCCCTTTTGTTTACATCAGTACATTTTTGCCCCTCCCTAAAGGCTCAAAGTCACTTGCTGTTTAGTTCATCTTGAGTCAAGAAGATAAAAGGAGAGCCTTTGGTTATGAGGTTGATCTAGAGGAAGTAAAACTCACGAGGTTTCCATAGGTAAACCCTGTGGAAGGATTATTAATGGTTGCTTGGAGCTGCTTTTGTCTCCAAATTGTTCAGGGTCTCTACCCGGTGCACTTTTGGCAGCGGCTTCGGCTTTCCATCACTTCCACCATGGTTGCCGTGCAGGTCTCCAAAGGGATGCCAGTCTACTGCCTCCTGGGGCTCTTATCCTCCACTGCACTACAAATATCTCACAGTCAAGACAGGCTGGCAGGGACCAGCAGCTGCTCTTCTGAGATGGGCTTTACGGTCAAAAAACACCAGCTACTCTGGGTCTAACTCCCTGTTGTACCACCTTGTGTCCATCACCACTCTCACCTCTTTTTTCTACTACTGAATTAAAGTTAAAGGAAAAAGTTTAATAATATTAAAATATATATATATATATATAATCGTGATTATGATTTTTGAGAAAATTGAGCAGCCTCACCAAACCGCAAAATTAAAAACCCAATACCTATCTAATGAACTAATGTCCAGGCAGTCAAGTATGTGCTACCAATCACAGCTTGGCTATTTAAAAATGTTTGGTGTCCTTTGTCACAATTCCCAAATTTCACATGAGTGCAGTGACAGTTTTCGTTGACCAATCACTGAACAGCAGTACTTATCATATCTAGTCAGCTCACTTAGAGCCTCAACCTATTTGGCATCAAAAGAAGTACCAGGTACAAGGCATGAAGCACAATGGAGTGTTAGTGAAGACAAAGTCAGATAACTCAAGGCCATATCAGACACAGCATGCACATTTATGTAAACGACATACCATCATGATAGCCGAGAAGCTGCGTGAAGACAGGCGGCGAAGATACAAGTACTGGGCTTCTCTGGACCAGCAGAACTTTCGGCTGCACTTCAGCAGGTCAGTGCTGGTCTGGTCAGAGCCAAGCTGATCCCTGTGCATGCAAGAGAAACACAAAATTACAAATCAACAGTGTGTTGCCATAATAAAATCTTAAAAAAGATCAGTAGGATTATTCAAAACTTTCACTATGCAGTTCTTCATCAAGAGAGCTGAGTGAGAGGTAGAGTCACTTCTCTGAAGCATGCTGTGACCTTAAAATAGCTATTTGTTGAATAGTGCTGAAATATTTAAAAGGGCATGTCTCAGAAAATCATGTTGTCCAAGTGAAGTGTCAAGAGATGCTTTGCACCAGACGGAGAAGTCTATTTTTATACGGCATGAAAATTAATAAGCAGGCTCTCCAAACTTTCCTGAGTTATGTAATTACTTCAAGTCTGCACCCACATTGCCAAGACATGTTCTATTATAATTTTTCACACATTTTACAAGCAACGTTAAATAAGAGACTATGCACTTAAAACAGAGGAAACAGAGGAAATCAGAGCTGCAAAGATTTAAAGGAGACCCATTAAGCTCATTTGCAGCTCCACGTTTTTATTCTTGGACTCTACTAGAGTATCTTTGTATGATTTACAGTTCAAAATAATCCCTCTTTATCTTATACAGGGCCTTAATGCAACCTCTCCCTCATCCTTATCCTTCCGTCTCCCTTTAACCCAACCTTCTTCTGATTGGCTGTCCCTCGTTTGAACAGTAGGTGGGTGGGGCCTGTGTAGACCCTAATATGATCATCTGTGTGCCTGAGATACCCATATTAGGAATATACCCTCTCTCTGTACATCATACAGAGGCAAGAGTATAAACAAACTGTCTAAACCAAATGTTTAGAGCAGTCAGAAGCAAATTCAAATTTTGGACATGTTTAATATGAGCATCCACTATATATGATCTCAGTCGATAAAGGCACATATTACAGCACAGTGCAGAGAGTGCAGAAAGCAGATTTCCTCTGCATCACTAAATCTGCAGCCTTACACACTTTCAGCACACACTTTGTGAATGTACCAGGAAGGGCTCTGTATTTCTAGGAACACCTGAAGTGTGCCTGGGGATAAAATGCCGGTGGGTCTCCACTGACTTCCTGCTGAATTTCCTCTGTGCACGGTTTATTATTCTAATCAGCTGAAACATTAAAAGGGCATTTGAATGTTTTAGTACCTCACTTCCTACAAGCTGATGGATGTTTATCCTGGCATTTATAATTATGCTAATACTAAAAGCAGGATACTCAGAATGCAATATAAAAAAGAAAGCCAAATCATTTTAATCCCTAGAATGAGCCAAGCTCCAAAAACATATCCTATTTGCTACATCCATACAAAGCAACTCAGTGTCCTTTGCAGACCCTCTGTGCCTCATAAATGCATTGGCCCAATCTGTATTTGTTTTCAAATTACAGTTATGACCCGCAAGAAAAAAAAAGAAAAAAAAAATTCCATTCTGTAATTATCTGACTATACAGTAGTGACCGTTAGTGGCGGGGTCTGCATTTTACAAAGCTGGATTGATGTTGCCTTCACATGCTCTTAAGACTGATTAAAAAAAAAATGAAACATTTATCCTTTTAGCTGCCCGTCTTCTTCTCTCTTTTTTTTTTTTTTAATTCTGTATTTGTTTGGTTTGTCTTCTGTGATGCACTTTGTGACTCGTGTGAGACAAGTGCTATATAAATAAATACTGCTTGCTGCATGCAATACTTGCATGCAGCCTTACTATTTTAATTTACTTCCAACAATTCTGCTGCAATATTAAAGACTTCAACCGGTAAAACACGACATGGCTTTTATTGCGTAGCACACACAGGAAGCAGCACTTGTGGTCGACAAATCAAAAGTATTGTCATGATTTTTTTGAGAGGTCATCTGTATTTAGAAAGCTGTATCTTCACCAAGGTTTAAAATTCCCTCCACATCATGCGTGAATTGACTTCCTGGATCCAGAAAGATATCTGGTTCTAGATTTGTTTGATATTTTCTTGATATTGGTTTGATATTTCTCAATGTCTCCTATTTTGTCATAGCTTCACAAATGCATGTTAAATTGAAATATGAAAAAAGATGTCCATCCCCCCCCCCAAAAATCTCCCAACGGTAAAGAATCCTTCCAAACACATTCAGATCTGGACTGACTCCAAAAGTTAATCACTTCCAGGTTGGGCCAAGCCCCACCTCTGAAAAAATGTTGAAATCACAAATTTGTCCATAATTTTTTAGTAATCCTGCTAACAGACAGACAAACAAAGAGATAAACTGAACCAGTCACATAATCTGCTGGATTGGTGGAGGTAATTATGTCTGAAATGTGAATAGCTCAAGATAACCTTGGGACCAAAAACATTTCAGTCATTCAGTTGTAACTACAAAACTGATACTTGCAGGTGATGTAGTTCACAGAAGTGACATTGTTTAAAGGCTGATTTTACTCAAGCTTGGTAATATTTTTATTATTCTACTTTTTCACAGGTTTGTCATTAATGTGACAATGTGATGAGCATTAGTCTGATTATTTAAACCTGCTGTTCTAGTTAGATTATGTTCAGTTCACAGAAAGTACCAAAGTGCAAACAGATACACGTATATAAAGATTAATAAAGGTAAAAAAAAAAAAAAAAAAAAAAAAAAAAAAAAAAAAAAAAAAAAAAAAAAAAAAAAAAAAATAGAATAAACTAATGGGCTAGTAAAGTAAGAGTAACTTAATGAGCACACACATAAAATGTATGGTAGGAGTAAAAGCAGCTTTGATATGTACAGTTTGAACCCAATCAATAAATTGCACACACAGTGGAATGAGTGTATTTTAGGTAAAACACTAAAAAAGGTTGAATGTCACGTTTCAAACAAACAGCAACATTTAGGTATTTTAAGGCATGAAAGGGCAGACGAACTGTATCAATACAAATACAGAACAAAATAAAAGCTACAGAAAAGGACAAAGATGGAGGAGTGAGCTGATTTACTTGTGGCTCAAAGACGCAAACTGTTAGGAGACAGTGTGGGTGACACGGACAAAAATGCTGTGAAGATACAAATGTTCTAATCAGTCAATACTGATAATGATTTCTTTGAAGTCTAAAGGCATGATGCTGAAAATGCTGCTACAAAAGTTACAGGCCTGGTCGGAGTTCCACGTTAGGGTTGGGCGATGATGCGTAATACGCACTCAAATCTTGAATAGCAGAGTGACTCCAGCTTAAAGCTGTTTAGTAGTAGTTTTGTCACTCCTGACCCCTCCTGTTAGGGGTCAGCGCTCATGTTGAGGGGTGTGAGAGCACATGATTTTGGTCTTATTTTGCAAGATAATATATTGGAATAATTATTATTATTGCTGTATCTCCCAGCCCTAGTAAAGACCATTACAACTAAAGCATCTGCAGCGTAAGGAATTAGCGAAAAATGTAAAACACACTAAACTATAATGATTTTTTATTTTACTTTATAAAGTACTGGGTTTTAAGAAGAAAACATTTCACTGCCCAACCACAGGACAACACACACTATGAAAAGGTACGCAACTATGAACATTTGATATATAGTATTTATGAACAGATTAAAATCTTGTAATTGCTTTTGAAGAAAATGAAAATCATCCTGTTAAAATAGACTAAGGAGGATGCAAATTTAACTCAAGAAGTATAGCGTCTTCATGTAGTAAAAATAATCTGTTATGACTTGTAAAAGTGGTGCATCCATCCATTTTTCCTTCCTCCACATGGCATCTAGTTGCACAGATGGTTATAATTTTTATATTTTTGTCTTAGAGATTTCTGCCTTTATTACTTTGTGGATTACGCAGAGTAACTCAAACACCGTTTCTGTGCTGTGTGGAAGACAAAATTCCTTTCACCTTCTTTGTATTAGTGTATTAGGGAAACTGGAAAAACCTCAACAAATAACACTCAAACTACCTGATCAGACACCACTGGATACAATCAGGTTTTTTTTTTTTCCAGTCAGTCAATCTGTTGCTTCCCCCATTAAACTCTAATTTTGAAACCTCGAGATATAAAAATAAATCTTTTAGAAGAAAACACTACATGCAGCACACTTCTCCAAAGCACTGGGTCTCTGTGCATGTTTTTGGTAATCAAACTCACCCCGGGGGTCTCCACAGTTTCCTGCCAGGTGGCAGAAGCTCCCGTTTGTTTAGGGGTACAATCCCCATTGCTGCCTGCATGATCGTGATGAACTTCTTAAACTTCATCTTCTAACACTCCTTTAACAGCATCGCACGGACCTCATCACTAACTGCTGCTACACTTCCCGCACCCAACCTGAAGCAAATTCAGCATCTCTGACTGTCTACTCATCTCCTTTGGCATCATCAAACTTGTCCATTCTTGCGCCTCAGTACATCAGTTTCTCCACGACACTGAGCCACAGATTGAGCGTCCAGAGCTACGCGGTCCCCGTGGCTACTACGGGTCCTGTCCTCAACAGCTGACTCCGACAGATGTCCTTTTGGCTTTTGCGAGCGAGCGAGGATGAAAGGAAAACAAACGGCCACGTTCCTGCCAGGAGGTGGGCTGGCCGAGAGGGGATAACAGCACGTCACTCTTACATAATTCTCGAGCTTCTCTGGACATTACACTAATGAAAATGCAGCCTCTGCCACCACCGCCGCTACCGCTGGCGCTGCTGTGACTGCTGTCACTGCTGCTGCAGCCACTGGGATAATTGTGGTACTAAGCCCTGACAGATCATGTATGCTCCCCGCCCCCTTCTTCTATAATCCCCCCATCCAGGCTTAGTTTTCTCGCCATTTACACCCGGACAGACCCATCTACTTCAAAAATCACATGCTCACACACCCATCAACACCAGGGCTAACCTCTAATGGAATAAGATTATTAATGAAAAAACTATTACCAAACAACTTTAAGCTGCAGTCAGTCTGCAATTCAAGACTTGCACAGGGACAGATGTGATGCCACAACACGTTTTCACACCCATGTCTTGTTTCACTGGACAAGTCAAATGTATCAGGCTTTGGATATACACAAAATACTACTGTTTTTTTTTTTTTTTGGGGGGGGGGGGGGGGGGGGGGTTTAGCA
>VUQI01062091.1:68274-85334 GCA_015106735.1 Paratilapia polleni
GGGGGTCCTTCAAACTCTGTTAATACATGAATTCATTCTCTTTTTGGATGCATTGTGCCCTAAAATTTCCACAAGTCCAAGTGGTAGAATTTCGCAAGACAAAAACTGCAAGCCCGGACCCAAGAGTCAGATGATGTCTTAACTTGCAGTCTGCAGCTCAGTTCTACATCAAAAATATGAGTGCATCCTCGCTATTCTTAATTTCTAGATTGATAACTGGTTACGATTTGTTTTGCAACCATTCAGTGTTTTTTTTTTTTCCATTAGTAAACTTCCATAATCCATCCCTAACTCCTCCCTGAGTGGATGCCTCCCCTCCCTCCCACTTTGATATAAACCCTCAGCCTGCACGCGACGCCGGCACGCAGATTAAATGTATCTTGCCATCCCCGAGTCACCAGATGACAGCAGGCTGCCATGTCCTGAGAGGTTTGAAATAAATAAATAAATCTTTGCAGCCTCTTGATGAGCTGCCAGCCAATGCAAACTCCGGACAGAATTTATATTCAAGCTGTTTGGATGTCTGGATTACGGCTCTGGATGGCTGTGCCATGAGAGCTGCTGCAGATTTCACTGAGCAGGAGAAATCCCTCAGCACTCCAAGAGGGAGGCGAAAAATGCCAGGAGCACAGCGGGGGAGACACAGAAATAGCAAGACTCTATTTTTAAAAAAAAAAAAAAAAAACACTGGATAACAGCAACATGCAGGGTGAAGAAAAAAGAGGCGGGGGTTTTCTTTTGACTTCACCATGTGTGTCTTTTTTGTCAGATGAGGCCCAGATTAAGAGCATGGCCTGGACTGAGAGCAAAATTCACACAGCACAGTGACAGGAGGTTTTGATCATAATCCAACACTTTACAGTAATCTCACAGGGAACACTCATCCAACACAAACTGCAGCCAGACAAAAGAATGAGTGTGTGTGCGTGTGTGTTTGTGTGTGTGGAGGGTTACAAACACCACACAGACCAACACTCGCACAAACATGCAAAAGCAAGCAATCACACCTGTGCACACCTGGTGCTTGGATAAAGATGCTTTGTAAGGCTGGTTATTTGCCAAACTATTTCTTGGCCACATACCTAGCAATAGAATGTCTGGCTATTCTGCTGCTAGTTTCATCTCCAAAAATAGAAATCTATTTCTGGTGATGAAAATACTTCAGGTAATAGTTTGGTTTCATGGGCATCGTCTCCCAAAGTTGTACAGATTAAATAAACAAGTGATACTGCCCTGTAAAGTTGGGGAACTCAGGTTGGGGTTTTTGCCATTTAAGTTGGCTGCTATGAAACCAAGGTGGAAGTGCCACAAACTGAAGTTCCTCTAGTGACCAATTGAGACTGACTCCAAAAGCGAGTCAATCCCCTTAGACTGCCATGTTAAAATGCCCAACTTTACTGCAGAAATAAATGTTTACAGCCTGTCTCTAAGGTTAGTTTCTCCCTTCATTACAACTGGAGTGGGGTTAAATTTTTTTTTTTTATACCATCAGTTTGGATACTGATCACGCTTAAACTCATCGTGTGTGGACGCTTTGACAGGCATGCCAACACAGGCAGCTGTAGCCAATCGGTTCCTGCTATGCCTCACCTCCGCTAACTGGAGGCACTAAACTAGACCTCTCCACCATATTTGTGCTGTTGATGCCTTTTGGAGCATACTGATGTAATTATCTCACTAATACCATTGCTCACTGTGTGGTACAGACCGTGTAAGAAGTTTGTGCTTCAGGTTTGTGAAATTCTAGTATTTTATTAATCTGTTACTCGGCACTAATTAGCAGATGCGTGTCCATGAGCTGCAATTATACAACTTATGGCTAATAACCAAGCTTACTAGTATTATGCCCTCTCACTCAAATATGGTCCCTTCTGGTTCCAAAGAAGCAGCTAAAATGCTAACTTTGAGATTTCAAAATGTGGAGTCCAGAAACCAGTAAGTGACATCAAGGTGGCTATGACCACCAATTTCCATCCAGGCTATGAGCTTTGCATTTATCATAAAAATATGAGAATGGTATCAATTAGGGCTTGGCACTTAGTCCAATTTTTTATTGCAATTTGACTTCCTACAATTATGAAAACATGATAACTGAAATAAAACCATTAGGGTGCCACATTTTGTTTTGCAGCTTGACAGTGATGGACTTCACCCTTTATCTGAAGTTCAAGAAAATAACTATAAAAACTGTTTTTGACTGTAGGTTCAAAAAGTGTGGATAACTAATTGATGTAATCAGTGCAACCGTGATGAAGCGAAGCCAGTCAACCTACGTTACTGCTCTCACCTATGAAAAGAGAAAACAGAAGCAACAGAAATCATTTCCCTCTGAAGAGGGAGGGGTTCAAAGGAAAGCCGCTACTCCTACACACTGAAAGGAGCCCGCTGAGATGGTTTAGACGTCTGACCAGGATGCCTCTGAATGCCTTCTAGATGAGGTTTTTCAAGCGTGTCCAACTGGGAGGAGGCCCTGGGGTAGACCTAGAACACGCTGCAGTGATTATGTCTCAGCTGGTTTTGGAATGCCTCTGTAGCGCCCAGGAAGACTAAGGAGCTAGTGGCTAGAGAAAGGAACGTCTGAGCATGTCTGCTTAGACTGCTGCCCACACCCATGTTCAACCAGATAAGGACTGAAGAAGTCTGGATCAGACAAACCGTAAGAACCAACAGTCAATATTCTTGTGGCTAAACAATACCTGGACCTCCGTAGTAGTAACCCATAGGTTTAAATTTAAATTTGATAAATATTTTGGGAAAAAGGACATAATTTTCTGACCTCTTTATATGCTGACATCATTTAAGACTCCTAAATCTTGTCTAAATTTGAAGATTCATACTGGTTGAACATTAGAAAAGAGCTGTCTACATGAAATCTGTCTCACTCCCTGATAAAGTCTTGCATGCTGAAATACAGAGGGTTTTTTTTTTAGGTTACACATGCCCATGCCACAAGATTAAAGGAATTTTATTTGCTTTTAAAAGTGAGAGCCTTGGAGTTCTTTGAACTGTTTCAGTACATTGACATTTATTTCAAATGGTGTAATTTACTGTGGTTTCAACAGCAAAATTCAGACCAAGTACTTCATCCTCTGCCTTAAACAACATTTCTTTTGCAAATCCAGTCAAATCTTATCAATCTGTAACAGATCTGAATTAACCTGAGAACGTGCACTGCACCAAACATGCAGCTCAGGCCCTTTACTTTTTAAAAAGGCTCATAATTATTTATGAAGGCAGAGGGAGTGTGATTCACTCTTCCAGCTAATTCCTTTGTCACTGCATGTTTTCACTTTTTAATGAGAAAGCTTTCTGTTTTTCTCCTCTTTCCACAGGGTGAGCAAATGTGGCTGGAGTTGTTTGGTCTTCTTAATGCTTTTACATAAGCAGTTTGTTTCTCTGCCCCTTGTCACTTCCCCACATGTTGGAGTAGCGCTGTGGTGCTGCATTACTAAGGCCCGGGCCATTATGCAATGTCCGTATGCAATGCATGTGAGCGCCAGATGGAGGGACACATGCCACTCACAAATCTGTGATGAGAGTGTGCAGACAAAAAGGGAAAGGGAATCAGTGTGCACATGCCCTCCACAGGTATAATCTGGATCAGCTGCAAGCATGTAGTTACACAAAGGGGTGAAGTAAAGACTCAAAAAGCAACATGAGATCAAAAGTAATGACATTTTTCAATTTATCTGCAGTCAAAAGCTGGGTCTCCCTGCTACAAGTGTTCCTATTCACTCCCCCGATTCAGGATTTCGTCACACAATTTTTGAACATTTTGAACATCTGAGTTGCGGTCTGATGCACTGGTCATTGCTCACATGAAATATGAGTCAACACATTACCATAAACCACAGAACCACATCCAGGGTGCTGGAGCCAAAGGGGGCCCTTGGCCTTAAGATTTTTTTTTTTTTTTTTTTTTAAATGAGTACAGTGCATCATTATATTAAAATACTGGAGTTTTAAAATGAAGTATGATGATAAAATGGTGTTTCAGTGGTTTGTAATGTAGCCGATTAATCACATAGCGGGCTCAGCAAAGCACTCGCTGTCAGTCGTGCATCCTGAGAGGACCTGGAGGACTGCAGCTTTGAGATAGTGCTGAAGCAGCAGTGCTTGCACTACCAGAACAAGCACAGTGAGGAGGAAAAATGTGCGTGATTGTGGGTTAAACTCAACATTTTCTTAACATATACTGTTAAGACTATCTGACACTTCCTGTCAGTATCTGACAAAGAAAATGATCCTTTTTGCAATTAACTGAGGCCCAGACAGCCTGTCACTTATTGACACTGAACTGTCTGGAAGTTGGCCTTTACCAACTGAGATTAAAGTGTGTTTGACTCCTCAAGATATATGTTATACTGTGCTGTATGCAGTATGTAGAGAACATAACAGAATAGCCCTAATTTAGCATGTCAAAATAACAAAGATACAAACTCTGTGTGCTTAAGAAGGACATGTGCAGTATGCAGTCTTTACATGAGTAGGAAGGTGGTCCTGTGGTAGGTTTGTGCTGAGGGCCCATGGTCATGATAATCTGTTCATGAGTGCAGATAACCAGTAACTCCTGTTGGACCTACTTTACTAAGTAGCTTGCTATAATCACTGGGAATCATTTTATACTTCAGCTGAAGCAGTTTTTAAAGAGGAAGTCATGAATAATCTGCTATTGCTCATCTTAAAGTGCGCACTGTATGCGCCTGTCTATATTTTGTTCTGTTCTCAACGTTTTGTGTATGTATTCATTATATAGACTGCAGTTGGTTACTCGCACTACTGTCCATGTACATCTGACAAGATGCTCTATTGATTTATTTATATCTATATTATATGTCCATGTACATCCCTACTGTTACTGTTTTTGCACTACTGCCAGTATTTGTACATAGGTTTGATTTATATTCTTCTTTTATACTAAGGTGAGAGAGAAACAGTATTTCTTGTATGTCCTGTACACAGAGCAAATTGACAATGAAAAAAAAATAAAAAAATCTCTGAATCTTTGAAATGCACAAACAGACATCAGGAAATGTTTTCACAATACTAAGGAAACACCACCATCTGGGAAATTTTATTCAAACTACCATTTTATAAACAGTAACAAGCAGAAGGTGTGGCTACTTCCTTTTAGATACTGCATTACAACCAAAATTAAAAAAAGATGCCCATGTTAAAAATGCTCAAGCTTACATCCTGCTACAGCCTGGGCCTCTATGAATTGTTTCCCCCTTCATAACAACTGTATGGTGACTGATTCTTTTTCAACTCATAAATTTGGACAGTGTTAGCATTAAAGTAAAGGGTGTGGCTGCTATGATTAACAGGTGTCCCGACACAGGCAGCTACAGCCGACAGGTGTATTTTAGGCCTCACCTCCGCTAACTGGACTCACTGAACTGGACCTTTTGACTGTTTGTGCCCTTTTGGAACATTTTTGGCAGAATTATCAGATGAATGTCATGGCTTGCTATGAGTTTTGACGAATGAAAACTAGTATTTGATTAGTCTGTTACTTAGTAATAATTAGCAGGTGCCAGCTTGCTAACCGAGCTTGCTAGCGTTACGTGATAACTTGGCACTCTAATCTCTCGTCCAAGTGTGGTCACTTCTGGGTGCCAAAAACCAACATGGCAGGGGCCAAAAACACTAAAACTGAAGCTTCAAAATGCTAGTCCAAAAACAACAGGTGACGTGAATATGGCTATGTCCATCTCTTATATACAGTCTTTTAACTTACAGTTATTTCTTTAAGTCTCAAAATTTATAAGAAGAAATGCATGTCAGTAGATAAAATGCACGAGGAAATGTATCTGAAAAAGTCTGTTTTTTCCTCTTTATGCATTATGTGGTTATATGACGTATACACAGCCTTTGAGGCAGATATTAGTTTACAATTTTCTATGCAATGAGCTGCTATGGATGAATGTTTATAAATTGTTAGGCTAATAATAATAATAATAACTCTTCTAACAGGTGAAAAACACAGACGCTGACTGGCTTGTAGGAATGCTTGCCCCAGTCTGCCTCTAGTGTACTGAAACTGGTGCTTACAATGCATGAATGCGCGCACACACACAGAGCGAGTAGACACACAAACAGGCCTGAACACAATGTAGGTCACACCTGACATTTGGTTAACAGGAAACTATCAGATAAATTAAAATGTAACACTCTGCTGCCTTCAAGGACCCAGATAAAAATGTTATTTACTGACTAAGCCGTCTGAACAAAACCCAAAACCTCTACAGGCAGCAGTAAAAATGTCGTAATATGGCTGCGCGCGCCACAAGCACGGTAAAAGCACGTCGAAACTCATAATACCGGACCTACTTACCGGGTGAAACTTCGTGTGTCCTGTTTTTACGTGGCCGCAGGCAGCAGGATAATCCCAAAACCAGAACTGGACAGAAGAAGGGCGAGGAAGATGAGGAATTTGACGGAACAAAGTTTTGACGAGCCTCGAATAATGCGTCTTCCTGGTTCTCTCAGGTATGTGGGCGTACCTTAGGATCTGCAGGTGTGTTGTGTGCAACCCTGCTGCAGTTTCACTCATGACCTTTTGGGCGGTGCCATACTCCTGAGTCACCTTTCCTGTGTCATAAACGGGACTTTTATACGTTATATCACAGTGTTCTACCAAAACTGTACACTCACCCGCTACTTTATTAGGTACACCTTGCTAGTACCGGGTTGAACCCCCTTTTGTCCTCAGAACTGCTTTAATTTTTCTTGGCATAGATTCAGCAGGGTGCTGGAAACTGAGCTGATTTTGGTCCATATTAATGGACCAAGTCAAATAACCAACAACCAACAGACTTACTGTTGCCTTCCTATCAGCTCGAAGCAGTATGACTGTTCTCCTCTGACCTCTGACATCAATGAGGCATTTTCACCCAGAGAACTGCCGCCCACTGGATATTTTCTCCTTTTTTGGACCATTCTCTGTAAACCCTAGAGATGGCTGTGAGGAAAATCCCAGTAGATCAGCACTTTCTGAAATACTCAGACCAGCCTGTCTGGCACCAACGACCATGCTACGTTCAGAGTAACTTAATCACCTTTCTTCCCCATTCTGATGCTCGCTTTGAACTTCTTCTTCATCTTGACCATGTCTACATACTTAAGTACACTGCTGCCATGTGATTGGCTGATTATATATTTGTGTTAACAAGCAGTTGAACAGGTGTATCTAATACAGTGGCTGGTGAGTGTGCATTTGTCACATTTTAAATGGAGTTTCACATGTGATAAACACTAAAGATATTTAACTCAAGGATCACTTGTAGAGACCTTCCTAAACTGTCCACTATATATTCCATCGTCTTCCTCAGAGTATCGAGTCACAGTGAGCTCTGATGTAAAATGTGTTTGTGATTCAGGCCAATGCTGCCACCTGTACACACTCTTATTGTTACTACCCGTGCAGTGCATGTGTGGTGATATAAAACCAGTATGACTGGTTTAACCTGCTCAGTTAAGACCCTCTGGTGTGTCTGATAACAAGACTTTACAAAGTCTCTTTGTAAACAGAGAAATCATGAACAAGCTGTTGATAATCAGCAGTTAGTCATTGTCAGTAGACTGAAACTTGACTCAGTGAAGAGGGGAAATAAACACCCGCCGTATACTACAACCGTACCACTATAAAATATATACTAATATGGTTATTCAGTAGAAGCCATGGATACTATTCCCTATTATTTCGATCTTTCTTGTTGTTTTTGAAAGAGAAAAGAGCACACAGATCAAAGTAAGGACATTAAATATTAATTTATTTCCCCAATACAAGTTTAAAGTATTGCTATGGTACATTTATAGGCCTATAGATCACATTAAAGCACTGATTTTGAAACTTTTTAAGGCATGTGGAAGACAAGCAGACATTATATACATAGTACATAGCATGGTCACTTTTTACGGCAGAACACAACACAGTTTGTAACAGGAAATAATTCCATTAAATACCAATACAGATAAAGTCTGTGACAACAACAGTGTATCACTGTTTCTTGTTTTACCAAAACTGTTATTGTTATTATTAATATCATCAGTTGAAGAAGAGTTGGAAGAATAAGAGAAGGTGGATGCTCATTCGTTTGTATTAAAAACAAGAAAAATACAAACGGGTGACAAATGAAAGGAAAATGTCTCTGAAACTTTGCTGGAAGGGATGAAAACCGACCCATCCATCCATCTATCCTCTTAACCGGGGCTGGAGTCCATCCCAGCCCTCATAGGGTGAGAGGCACACTGGACAGGTCACCGATCCATCACAGGTGATCAAAACCATTCCCACACATTTGTTTTTTTGATGATGGTCACAGACATTGCTTACTAAAACACAAAATCTTCCATAGTAGGTGGGTTGTAAACGCAATAGCATACAATTTACATGATTTTCATAGTTTTTAAATAATTCACTGAACCGTCATGCTCTTTGAATGAAGACATTGTCATCCTGGAAGAGACCTCTCCCATCTCTCTCCCTCCCTCTCCCAAATATTGCATCATAGGAGACCGGTGATAACACAGAGCCACAATGTTGTGACAAATGGTGTCGAACCAAAAGAACCACCACGTCTCTTCACGGCACGGGGCCAGGATTCAGGTTTTTCCTTTAATTTGTCACATGTCTGTACATCATTATAACATGAAAATCTGGAAAATGTTCTGCATATTTAAGCAAGGGTAAGAGCCATGCCAGCAGCTCTGTGAGTGCTAATTTTAGCATGCTAACATGGTCGTATCTTAGCATGCTAACATGCTAATGTTAGCATTTGATGACCTCAACATAAATGGGAAGTTTTGTAGATTTATGTCTGAAAATGCTGATGCGGATTTCAGTTCATCCAAATGAATTTGTCTTTTTGTTTATTTGGAAAGTGTGATTTTTAAACATAGTCGATAAGGTCTGTAGGGCTATAAACAGTGTATCGCTCATGCAAATATAAGTAAATGAACAACAGCTAAAATTTGGATGTTCATACATATATTTGAAAACCAGAATGATCTTTGAAGGTGGCTATATGAATACATGATTTGGAAACAATTATGGATTTATTTCTGTAGCCGATAAGACGATAAGTTTACTTCCTCATGGATCCAGCCACAGAGAAATTTAAACATTTACAGGCAATCAGAAAATATAAGCAAAGAGGAGGAGAAAAAACTGAAACCCAGATATTTACTAGCAGCAAAGTGAACAATAACAGGAGAAGAAGCAGCTTTGTAGTGTTTTAGTGCACGCCAACAGAGTGGTTCAGTGATATTAATACACACAATACAGACTGTATGCATCTATTAATAGTAGAGGGGTTTCCAGTGATTTGGCATGTTGATTTTGACTTAAAAATGAAAACAAAGAGGAATGACATAAGCCTAATGCATTCACTTGAGGGGAAAAAAAGCCCTTTTTTTTAAATGAATGAGATATATATCTCAGAATTCCTATAATACTTTTCATAAAATGAAAATAAAAAATCTGAAATATGAATTCAGATAATTATGTTGGAAATTTGGAGGAAATGTAATTTAAAAAATGGCTCTGTTTTTCTTAATTAAAATCCCCAAACAGCTTTAATGTCTTCATGTTGAACCTACTTAGTTTAATCCAGTGAATAACACTGATTATCTCTTCAACATGGCACCTGTTAGTGGGTGGGATATATTAGGGAGGAAGTGAACATTTTGTCCCCAAAGTTGATGTGTCAGAAGCACATGAATAGACAGAATACACAGTGCATCGCAGTTTGTTGCCTATGGTCAGCAAAAAGGGGACCAACACAATATTAGGCAGGTGGTCATAATGTTTTGCCTGCTCGGTGTATGTCTGGTATATTTTTATCATAATGATTTAACTTGGCAGGAGCATCCAGTTTTATTTCTGAGTTTGAGACACTGAAAGATATTTGCATCTTGAGTACTACAGATGGTACTGGTGGAGAGGAAAGGTGGCAAAAGTATACACATTCCTCTCTCAAGTAGAAGTACAGATACTTGTGCTAGCAAGGCAGAAGTAAAAGTGAAAAAGTACAGTTCATCTCTATGTCTTTCATGTCAGTCGCATGCAATAAGCAATGATGATGGATACATATTGTCCTTTATTGTTCCCACTATTTAGGTTCAAATCAGTTTGATGTCAGGAAGGTGCAAATAATCAACAACTCCCCTCAAATGTGTTAAAACTAAAGTAATGAGTTTGGAAAATGGAAGGAGAAGAAAGTAGAGATATTTGTGTTAAAATGTAGGGTAAAAGTAAAAAAGCTGTCAGAAAAATAAGTGGTCAAGTGAAGTACAGATACCTGACAACTCTGCTTAAGTACAGTAACAAAGTATCTGCACTTCACTTGACTCCCACCTGTGTTGGAGAGTCAGGCTAATTAGCAGCAGCAACCGTAGGCCCTACCCCATGCAAGTGGGGAGAAGATCCCCACTTGCATGGAGTAGGTATCTCATTAATTCAGAAAAACAGATTTTTTTTTTTTTTCCTGAGATCAAGCTGTCTCGTTAAGTCAGAAGCACAGGACAGTTTTTGTAAGTGAATGCATTACACATCCATAAGGAACATAGTGATGCTCACAGTGGAGAAACTGATAAGAGTGCGGGCTACTTCTTGTAGTTTGTGTTGTGTTTACGCTGTTCTGGAGTCCAGATGTCTTCACGTTGAGGCACTGGGAGGTCGAAGGTCACAAGTGCAGTTGGTTTGAAAGGAGCCATCACCCTGTTTCTCCTCACTAGAAAACAAAAAGAGAGTATTTTATTTTATTCAACTTCAGGTGAAAACAAAGGTCAATAGCTGGGGTGGAACTTGGAATTTTTTTTTACATAATTAAAAAAAAAAAACCTGAACAGTTTTCAAAAACATCCTGCAGTGCTTTTTATTTTCTAGTGTATTTTATTCAACCCTTCAGGCAGCAAGTTTTTTGCCACAGAAGATGAGGTTGTCCATCAAAGTGAATCTGTCACACTGCATTTATTTCTGTCATGCTTGACCTGATGTTGTGGGTACAGACTCTTCCCTGCATTACCACAGTAAAGAAGCCATTGTCTTTAAAGTCAGTCCTTTACTTTTTTTTTCTTAGGAGGTTAAGTGTAACAGCTGGGAACATGCTTATCATCCGTCCAAGCCAAAACATTTTTTTTTTTACTTAATTTTACTTAAGGAGACAGATAAATTCATGGCCCAGATTTCCTTTTTTACCTACAGTGTTTTCAGTGTTTCTGAATCCCACTGTGTTCTGTCAGAGGCTTTGAAATCAGATTAATTCAGATGTCTGCGGGCTTCCCGCAGAGCCTGAGTGGGACCGCTTAATGTGGACTCGAGAACGGCTTCATATAAGCCTGAATGAGGATTTTGTGGTTATGTAAGAGAAGTGCTGTAGAAAAAAAAAAAGGAATTCGTGAAGGTTTCTCAGGCTGACACATACGCAAGGACTGAGGGGGCAGAGAGGAGGGAACTGAACTCAGCTGAGTCATGCAGAGTGGACGTCAGAGGGGACTTCAGGACCCCCAGGGCTACCACTACCAAAGAAGAACGTTAAAAGAAGATGAGATAAATTGCATGTGAGTGTTAAGTAGGAAGATGTAAGCATGTATTAGATAGTAACGTGTTATGAAGAAAGGGCAGTTTGTTATGCTCATGAGTCACTACGTGCTTCTATTCTGGTTGTGCAGCAGCGCCTTCAGCAGAGGCAAAACTGAGCCAACACAATAAACTTCCATGTCTTCTGTCCACAATCAGAGGATCAATACAAATTAATGGAATGGATTATGGATGTAATTTGCTGCTTACAGTTTATGGACGACTGATCAACTCCAGCTGGGTCGCCTGGGTGAGAGTGTGTGAGGCTGAAAATGCAGAGACACCCAGTGACCCCTGAGTTCATCGTGAATGATGTTTCCAAATACACCAGAACAACAAAGTCTTAGGGAAACTTTTTTTTTTTAAACAAACTGGAGCTATTTTATAATTTTATGAGGAAAAATATAATATGTCATTAATACCGTAGATCTTAATGTCATGTCTTAATAAGGTGGCAATAACTGAATCATTATAAAATATAGCCTATAGTTTCAGGCACCCATTTTGAACATTATGAACCCACTAAATGACCAGTAGGTGGCCTCCTCCTCAGTCTACTAGGAGATCATTATTGCCTGATTTAGTTGTGGTTGACTCAAAACTGTGACACACAAGTTTGTCTTTTAGGTTAAGATATTTCTTTAGTTTTCACCAATGCAGAAGTGCAAAAAACTGCAATTCCACTAGTGGCCACTTGAAGCTAGCTCCAAAACTGCAGCATTAAAATGCAAGTTTGCAACCAACAAAAGCTGCTGTAGCCATTAGCTGTAAGCTAAGGCCTCACCTCTGACAATTTGAGTCACTGAACTGAACCTCTACATCTTTTTGTGCTCTTGGATCATTTTTTTAATGGCATTATGTGACAAATAAGAGTTCCTGTGAAGTACAGGTCATCCAAGAAGATTGTACTTCAGTTTTGGTGATTGAAATTCAAGCATTTTATTAGTCTGTTACTTAGAAGATATCTGTGTCTGTGCACTGCACCCATACCTTGCTAGCTGATGACTTAGCACTCCAACCACTTCTCCACATATGGTCACTTCTGGTTCTAAAAAACCCAACATGGCTGCAACCAAAATGCTAACATTAAGGCCTTAAAATACAGAGTAAAATCCAGTGGATGATATGACGGTGGCGCTATCTTTTCGAGTCTATGGTAAAGCATCATCTTGAAAGAAATATGCTAAATGCTAAATTATAATCCTTCCTGGAGCAATTAATGTTCAGTATTATTTATTATTATAGTGTTGCAAAGTGTCACTGTATGGATGTGAGAATATGTTGGAATGTTTGGAACTTTTAAATACAGACTGTGTTTTTCATGAGCTGTTTGGTTGGATTTAAGCACCAAAAATTAAAAAACAAAACTACCTGCTTAGGTTTAGGCACCAAAAGTAGTAATTACTACTGCATTTAAAACTAGAGTTTTTACATTCACTTCTTGGCACACCCACCAGATGTCTACAAACTCTGTGTTACTTCCTGTTCATGACTGAATAAAATGGATGAGGAGGGCACCTACTGGTGATATGTAAGGGGCAATTCAGGCAATTCAGTGGGCTGATAACATTCAAAGTGTGGTTTCGGGACACAGAAATATCTGAGCTTCATCTCCCCAAATATTTTTTCACCCCATGTCTGACAAGTGAGTCAAGAGCATTTCAAGAGTTTGAGCCTCAATCAGCAGGGCTCTGACTGGATTATGTGGGATATGTGATGGTTATTAATCTTCGGGCTGGGGGCCACAGATAGGGTAGATTGTTTGTATTCTAAAAAATAGGCTAAATATAGAATTATACAACCCATTAAGACCCTACAAGTGAAATTACATGGCATACCAAGTAGACATCCAGCTCAGAGTCAGACTGGCTTCTGCTAAGGGACGGCAGAGGGTCGTCCAGAGCGACTGTTGAACTGGAGGCTCGCCGGTCTTCACTGAAACATAAAAATACTATTTAATGTTGTGTATAGATATGTATGCGTTTATTTAATGACTGCTTTTAGCTCTGATTTGGAGAAAATTCACAAATTGGCTCAAGGGTGACTTTTACTCATAACAAACCTGATAGCTAGAGAAAGCGTTTTATTTGAAAATTACCAGCTACTTTCGTCTTTGTTGATCATTATCACTAAACATTCAAGACCCTCCCAGAATATTTTGATAAGGAAATACCTTTAATTTTTTATACAACAGTAAAAACACAAAAACAGTTAGCTGGATCATCTCATCAGTGGCAGGGAAGTGTTAAGAGCTCTGCTGTCTTGAACCAGGCGTCTTTTAAATGTTAGGCAAATGCATTAACCTCTACACTATGGGACATAGGCTCCCATGTTAAAATGTCCAAATTTACAGCATTAAAAAGCACATTTACAGCCTGGTTAAAAGAAAAAAACAAACCAAAAAAACAAAAACAAAAAGTGAAATTCTTGTATTTTATTCATCTATTGCTTAGCACTAATATGCAGATATGTGTCTTTGCATTTCACCTATTCCACCTATACAGCTAATGAATGCAGATTGCAGTCCAAACAATGTTCACAAAAATGTTTTCAATGTAAACTATGGTATAACCTCAGGAACTTCTGGATGGAATTTGGTGCACACTTTCATGTCCACGTCAAGGTGAATCAGGTCAAAATATCAACTTCTCTAATTGAAAACTGGACTTTGATATGCAAGCGGTACAACACAACGTACCTGTTTTCAAAGTCTTCCTTATTTCGGGTGCATTCCAAAGAAACAGCAGACTCAGGAAGAAGATCCGGTTGCTTGGAGGAACTGTAAACTGTTGAAGCAAACACACCATCAGTGAGCAAGTCGAGCAGAGCCTCTGATGAAAAAAAAACAAAAAAAAAGAGAGCTTACAGTTTCCATCCAGGTTGTCCATGCTTTGGGCTTTCTTCTCCTCCTTCTTCTCCTTCAGTGGGGATAGAATCTCCTGAGAGGCTGACTTCGCATGGAGAGAATTCCTCTTCCTCTTTGAAGATGCTCCTCTTAAAGCTTCAGTGCACAAAGTAAGAGTTTAAAATGAAAGCTTTGTTTATGCAGGAAACAGAATGTAGAGGTCATGGCGGCAGCGTGACTTACGATGACTCTTTTTGAAAACAGTTGAGCCCATGAATTTGAGAAATCTGTCTGCGTAAAAACTGGGCCTGTGCACTGACACCGTGTCCTAAAATAAAAAATTTAAAAAAAAAGCACACACATGAAAAGCCTCATACATAAAGGATAAAACAACCTGCAGCTTAGGAGGAGTAAGAGATATTACAGACCCCATCATGTACAAGAGCCTTCCAGGAGTGTTCCACCTTCTTGATGAACCTGAAAATAATTAAAAAGTTCAGTATGTAACATTTTTCATGTATTCAACCCTTTTGTTGGCAAACTTGTGATTGGATTGTAAAAATGAGACCTTTCCTGACTCTCTTGCTTCTAACTGCCTATGTAAATGTTTATGCTTGCTCTTGACCATAAACTGTATATAAAAGATGGACCATTGGTTAGAGAGGTCCCCTGGTGATGCCTTGGCGGCATTAGACAGCCAGCGTACCACACCTAAGCCTAGTCTCTAGGCCCACAGTCTCTGTCCAAAACCATCAGCCCATGCTGCAGCCACACCTCACCACTGAGACTATGCTAACTTGGCCATGAGAAATATGGATGGATACAATTTTGCTAGCTCAGAATTATAATGGTTTTCATGATTTTACGCCTTTAAATAATAAATAATAACAAATAATATAGTCTGTGTCTATGGAGCCTGTAGTGGGCGATAAGAATATTTCTAGACTGTTTAAGCATATTCAAATCTGAAAAACCAAACTTGTTGAAGCAGGGGAAAATAAAGGTGTAAAAATAAAAAAGTATAGTAAAATTGCAAATTCTAAGAAGAAGAAATAAAAAAATTTAAAGGAAACAACACTGAGCAATAAAAAGAGTCACATGACATTGCCTGTTTTAATTAATTTTTAACACTATTAATTTATTAATTGATCATAATTAAAAAGATGTTTCTGTGTAGCTGTAAACAATGCAGTTTCTTGGACGTATGGACGACTGATCATCTCCAGCTGGATTTCCTGTTTTACTCTCTGTTTTTGTTTTTCGTGTTGATGCTGTGAGATCACCTGTAAGACTGAAGAATGTCAATAATTCCTAAGAAGATGAGCAGATTCTCGTCTTTATGTTTGGCAGGAATTCCACCCAGTCTGGGAAAAAAAAGAGATAATTTTGCAGTTTTTAATAAATTCCTACTGAAGGATTTCATAATTTCCTGCATTTTAGATCAGATCAGTCAGCAGTTTGGTTTATATAAACGCAGTTTGCATAAGAAGCCAATTGGAAAAGCAGCTGAAGAGACTTTTAAACAACCACGAGAGAACAACAAGAAAAATTAGTCCTAAAAACAAACATTTTAAAACTCTTGCAGTTCTTATTATTAGATTTGACTCTGTGCAGACTTTACCAAAATATAACTGTCTTCACATCAGAAAAAAAGAAAAAAAAATGGCTTCCTTCAAGATTAAAATATTCAAAGTCAAAAATGGTTGCTTACGTGTCATCATCTGCCACGGGTTCTGGGTCCTTGACATTCCCCTGGATGGACTCGAGGGCGGTGGAGTAGAGGACTTTCTGTCCTCTCCTGCTGTCACATCTGTTTCCTCTGCTCAGGGGCTTCTTATCCAAAACGTGAATCCCCAGCAGGAGACTGTAGTCCATGATCTTAAAGCTCTCCAGGACCTGATAAGGGACCAAAACTGAACTTAGGGAACCACATTTATTGAACATTTATTCCTCATCTTAATATTAGACTTCAGTCTCCTCAATTACTTTGGTCTTTGTCAGCATTACTTGGCACTTTTATGTCAACCAATCTTTCACTTTAGGGTTGAAATGTTTTATTTGAAGGACAACCTTTTAGCTATTGAACTGCTAGCCATGCAAGTGTGTTGTGTCAAAAATTAAAAATGAAGATCAAATTTACTCTGTAGCAAAACTCTGAAACTATTGCTAAATGTAGTCAGAAAAATACTCAAAAACCACTGGAGATGCAGCTTCAAATTGCAGAAAATAGTTTATTGAAGGCAGTTTTCAATAAACTCAGTGCTCAGACAACAATCAGCAAAAATAGACAAAGCGCCCCCGGGGGGTTAAGCCTTAGACAAACAAATCAGACACCAACAAAGAAAAACCAAAAAGCAGCAGCAGCAGTAAAAAGCAAAAAGCAGCAGAAAAGCCCCGAGCTTTTGGGGATTCTCAATTTATACAGGGTGGACTACTATGCCCACCTATACGGTAAATTTCCACTCATGATTTCACCCCTGGCAGGTGTTCAGCTCCAAAAACCAGTATTCTCCAGTTTTCTGTTTACCACTTTCAAAACTTCAATACATCATTTCCTTGTCAAAATATTCCCTTTTGAAGTACCTGGGCTCTCCCATGTGTTTGCCCAATTATTTTCCTTTTCTTATCCAA
>VUQI01062092.1:4194-17799 GCA_015106735.1 Paratilapia polleni
GAGAGGGGGGGGGGGTGTACTGTATATGTTTGGTTTCCTAAACATTCACAGAATATGTAACAACATTAATAAATGTGAACATTCTTCAACAGGATTCACATTGTTTGAATTTTATTGTAATTACAGCAGTAAAGGAATATTAAACTATGTAGGCTTTAATACAGAAAGCCTGGCTGTCAAATGCCTATACTGAACATTTAGAGGATCATTGTTGAGTGGTTAGCAGAGTGTGGCCATGTTATTTAACTTTTTCTTTTTTTTTCTTTTTTTTTTTCTTTTTTTTTTTTGAGAAACCCTTAACAAAATTGGTAAAACAAATTTGTTCTCATGGTCATGAATAAACAGCCATATGCTTGTGCTTGGCACAATAAAATAAGAAAATCCGGAAATAAACTGCAGGTTTGGTACTATTTGGGATCTTCTTTATAGTGGCCTATTTTCAAAAGAAAGGTGAAATACTGACACTTTTGCAAGGTTCATCAAAAGCTTCAGAGGCATGTTCAGATGAAATGCTTGCTTATGAGGTTTATGCATATCAAGCCATGCAAGGGGCAAAATAATTGAGAGAAATGTGACTGAAATTGGTTTCTTGATTGATTTTTTTTTTTTTTTTAATCTGCAGAAAATAAACCTGACCCGGTCTGTAAACACGTGCAATAGCCCACTCCGTACAGTGGGGGGCGGTATATACAGTAAAAGCAGGGCTCCTATCGGCTTACATACCAAATAAGTTGTGGGGTGGACGGTGCGTTCATGTCGACGCTGAGGTCGGAAATTTCCAGTAGAGCTCCGAATTCCGAGTCGGAAGGGGTCCAGTTAGCTTATGGCGCCCAGTGTAAACAATCGAAAAGGCTGACCATGACAAACTCTAAATGTCAATATTAACAATGTATAGCAGAGGTTAATCTAACAAATTAATGAAACGATAGGAGATAGGGAACGGATTGTAGCGTTTCGGGGTTTTCGAGTTAACTCGAACGCAGCAGTGAGTTTAATCACACCAGAAGATGGCAGTATTATAATGTTAGCCAGTAGTACGCGGACAAGGTCGTGTGTTGTTGTTTCTTGTTGACTGTACACAGCAGCCGAGTTATTTGGGGCATGGTTTTACTGTGTTAATTATATTTTTCCCATTTAATGAACTGTGAACGAGGGTTTTTATCTCAAAATGCATTGCTGTCAAAAGGTTTCCATTGGAACTAGCTAGCATTAACTACTTAGCAACGGCTAACTAGCGTATTACTTTCCAGCCGGGCGGGACAAGTAAAAGACCAAAGACACGAAGAGAACTATGATACACTATGATAAAGTGTTTACCCAAAGAGATTCAGGGGAAGCTTCGCACCGGTGTCGCCATCCCCTCGCTTCAACAGTGCGTGGAGGAGCTGATTTTAAACAGCATCGATGCCGGGGCGACTTGTGTCGGAGTCCGGATGGACATGGAGGCATTTAAAGTTCAGGTGATCGACAACGGTGCTGGGATGAGCGCCGAGGATATGGACTGTGTGGGGAATAGGTACCACACGAGTAAATGCAGCTCTGTGGAAGACCTGGACAACCTCAAGTGGTATGGTTTCAGAGGGGAAGCCTTGGCAAGTATGGTTTCTTTAGCCACACTTGTTGAAATCTCCTCCCGGACCAGATCATCGGTAAAAACACACGTTAAAATATTCAAGGAGGGCAAGGGCTTGGATGGCTTTGAAGCAGAGACTGCTCGGCCCTCTGCAGGGACAACTGTCATCATTTGTAACTTCTTCCACAACATGCCAGTCCGGAGGAAGAGGCTCGATGCTGTCTTGGAGTGTGAGAGGATCAGACACAGAGTGGAGGCTATTTCCCTGATGCACCCTTCTGTGTCCATCACCCTGAAGAATGACTGCACAGGAGCCATGATGGTGCAGCTCCCTAAAGCAAGAAGCACCTATCACAGGTTTGTTCAGATACACAGCCTGGGGCGAGCAGAGAAACTGGGAGAAATCAGCCACACATACAAACAGTTTGAAGTGATTGGTTACATTGGCAGAGAGGGCCACTACAATAACAGCTTACAGTTCCTGTATGTGAATGAAAGGCTGCTGTTGAAAACGCGCATCCACAAGCTGCTGAATGTTCTTCTGCGCAGACTGAGTAGTTCACACCAGAGAAATGACAGTCCGGATGGGCAGTCAGTCATCAGGAGTCCGAAGCACAAGCGATGCCAAGATCTGTATGGAGTGTACATCATCAATATTAAATGCTCTTACTCAGAGTATGACATTTGTCTCGAGCCTGCCAAAACTCTAATAGAGTTCAAAGATTGGGATGGCATTTTGCTCTGTATAGAAGAAGCAGTGAAAGCTTTCCTGAGCAGGGAGAACTTGGTGGCTGTTCTTACTCAAGATGACTTGGGCTACACGTCTTCAGAAATGTTTGGCACTGACAAAACAGAACAAGAAGAGAATAGGGATAAAGTTGGCCAACCAGCTATTGATATCTCTACAATGGACTGCAGGATTGGCATGAGACTGGCATCTGAATCTGTTCATCGTAATCACACAGATGACAGTGTTTCTAAAGGCAATGTTTGCCTGGAGGGTAATACAGATAAGAGTGAGCAGCTAGGCCAGAAAAATATAAGTGCAATTGAGTTGGAAAATCTACACAGTGAAAAATGCTTAAACACTGAATGTAAAGATGAGCTGATGTGGGATCTGGCTACAGTGGAACTTCCATCTCATAATATTAATAAAGAAGAGGAGCCACCATGCAGGGAAGCTGGGGAAGGCTCTAATATTTTAAATATTTCAAGTGAGCTACTTTTAAAAGAAGTAGACAACATCCTCATTCAAGAAGCCCAGCCTGTTTTAAATTATACTGACCAAATAGTAGCCGACTGTCAGCGTACAGGCAGCCATGCACAGACTTTAGTAAGCAACAGAAAGATCCGATTGTCTGATCCATACATTCATGAAAGTCTGCAGACTCAGGGCCTTTTGCAAAACACCAGGCCAGTATTTCAGGAGGATGATTTAACAGCAAAATCTGAAGAAAAATCCTCTGTATCAAAATGCAGAATCTCATTAGACACAGACAGATCTCAGAAACAACACAGAGACTCTGCTTCTGTCATCCCCTCAAAGATTCCCAAGATAATTTCATGTCAGAAGTTGTCTGGATCTCTTGACAAGTTTCGAAGAACATATGTTAAATCTGGTGAGCTGAAATTACCATTACCTGAGGCTCATTTGAAGAATGACACTCTTCAGACAGACCGCTTTAGTTTGAGCACAACAGTTTCCCAGGAAGATCAACAAGAAGGTGAGACGCAAGAAAAAGAGGACACACCGAGCAGCCTCCGAAGCCCACCAACCCTCTCTGTTTTCACTAAAATAAAACCGGAGTCAGCACAGAACAGAGGTAAAAAATCTTTGGCAGCTAAACTCCGCCATTTGAAACAGCACAGGACAGAAGATTCAGAGGTATCATTGGATGTGTCCAGAAATACCTCAGAGGACCTCATTAGTGGGAACGATGGCAACCAAGGTAGCACTGAGAAACTCCGTGACCCTACACTGAATATGGGACCAGCCTCAGGATGTAGTATACATCCTGAGCTTGCTGGGAAGGAAGAGCATGCCACATCGAGTGACTGGCTTCAGCACTACGACGCATCTGTCGGAAAGACGGTTTACGTCAACAGAGTGACCGGGCTCAGCAGATACGAGGACCCAGCGATGGAGGAAACACAAGTGCGCTGTACATCTGATGTCACCAATATGGCAGTTAGTGTCATTTCTGAAATGGGTGAGTTCGTAAACAGAATTACAGATATACGGATTAATACAGAAAATAGATATACTATTTTAATGTATACTGTCATGTCCACGTAGGGATGGAATACAGGTGTTACCCATTTCAGGTGGATCTAGTGCTGCCTTTCTTGCCTAAATCCAGACCAGAAAGGGTGATTAGGTCAGGCCCCGATTGTAGAGGTACCTCACAGATATGAAAGATTGTAGACTGTAAGGACCTGACCTCACACAGTGTAAAAAATGCATTTGATTATTTGCAGTCTTGTATTATCTTGTCTTTACAGATGATGTTGGCGAAAGCTCAAACTCACTTTCCTCATTGTACTCAAAATGGAATAATCCTGTGTTTGTCCGCCCTCCCATGGTAAACAAAACATGTTTTTACTTTGTTGGATTTCAGTTTAATGGTTTATGCTTTTACTAATACATCATGCCCCCACAGGTTGGTGTGGATATTTCTAGTGGACAAGCTTACGGACTGGCCGTAAAAATCCACAACATCCTTTTTCCATACCGCTTCTCTAAGTCCATGATTCACACGATGAAGGCAAATTTGTCCTTGATCGTTAACCACATTTTTAGCAGTTTCATAAATTTCAGTAAAATCCTGTCATAAAGCTGTGATTCATTTACCCTATAGGTTATTCATCAGGTGGATAAAAAGTTTCTTGCGTGCCTTATCAATACAATGGATGAAGAGCTAGAGGAACACACTGAAACTGAAGGTGAAGTGAGAAACATTAAAGCTTTGTCATCTGTTGTTTTCCTGACACCTGTTTATTTATATATTTGTACATTTTCTGTTAAAAACCCAGGAAATCTGTTGGTGCTGGTAGATCAACATGCTGCACATGAAAGAGTGCGACTTGAAACTTTAATTGCAGGTAAAAAAAACAAACAAAGAGTGCACGGTATTAGTTTTGTCAATGAAATGCAACATTAATAATGCTGTTAATGGCTCCTTAATGTAATACTACAACCATAGCTATATATGCACTTATAGATTCATATGAAGATGACCCAGATGCCCCAGGAGAAAGACGCCTGTGTACTTCAACCATTTTGCCGCCTCTTGGGATCAGCATAACAGAAGAGGAGCTAAGGCTGCTTAGGTGTGGAAATCTACTGTGTACAATGCAACAAGTAAAGAGGGAAAGCCTGTGACAGACAAACACACGTATTTATATAGACTGAGATGGATACGTGGCATTCCAAACATTTCATGTCATTCCTCTCAAGCATATTAGTGGTATCATGTATGTTCATTTAGATGATCTTCAGATTACTTGCAGGACTCACTGATGGTGCTGCTCCAAAAATGGGCTTCCAATTTAATAAAAATTAGTTGCAAAAATTAGTTTAAATTACATTTTGGAAGACTAGACGACTAGTAAGTTAGCAATAGCTAATTTAAAACCTCTGTCTTCTTTATTTAGTAGCAACACTCAATGTTTACCTACCCTGCAGTTGGGGTGAAAAAAGGTTTAAGAGCATGTTGTCTGCTTTGTACAACAACCAAGACATCAAGCTGCAGAGTTTGGCAGTGCAGTTAAGGATGGTAACAATAAAAATGACAAAATGGTGGATGCAGTAATGCGGCCTGTAGCCTCCTTGTCACAGCAGCCTTTATTAATGGTGCTTTACAGATTTTCTGTCAGGTTGTAATTAAATCTAAGAACTAAATTAAAGGTTGGTTATATTTTTAGGGCTTTTCTTGTTAAAAGAGTGTTAAAAACTCATGTCAGCATCGCCTTTCAAGGGGAACAGTCTAAATTGAAGGAGCTCTAAGATAGTAGAAAGAGTCAATTGATAGGATCACATGTAAGGGTGTTGCCTGCTTTGGAAAAGAGTGTGATGATTCAATCTTGCCATGTTGTTGTAGTTGTTTCACCATTTGAGTAAGGTTATGTCTTGGAGCTCTTTCTTTCTGATCTCTGCCGTCTTCCTCGATGATAATGAGGCCTCACAGATGAAGACACACTCGGTCACTTACGTCTAAAACCTCAGTTGTCATTCTTTAGCTTTCCATTGTCTTAACCAGACTAAACTGTCCTCTGGATAGCAGCTAAGCCAGGCTTTTCCTGCGTAGAGGAATTGTTGGCACCAATCACTAACACTGTTAATTTTTTTTTTTTTTAATCAGTTTTGTTATTTGGGCTTTCAGTTAACCAAACATAAAATATCTTTGCCACAGAATTGTAATTAACAGAAAATGCATAGATTTCTGCCAAATAAGGGAACACAGACTTATTACTTTTGCTGTACATGGACCGATTGTGTTTATGTGCGTAATCACGCCACCAAATGCTCATTCTGAGCCAGGAAAAACCCCTTTAATTGAAACAATCACCATTTACTGTTGCCTAGTGTTTCCTTGTACTGTTGTGACATGAGCACATTACTTACATTTTATGCACCACACACCTTAAGCTCTGTAGACTAGCACTAGTACATAGAGTTTTTGCACTGTGTTCCTGACCCTTTGTAATTCAGATGTTATTTCACTGATATTTTAGCTAGGGCTCATAGACCGTTCATGCATTTTCCTACAGGTCTTGTCAGCCACATTTGAGAAGATTGGGCCTGGAAGTTACTTTTTCACCAGCAGCGGATCTGCATGTGTTTGTCAGGAAGGTACCATTGTGTTTTATGGAAAAAGAGAGTAATGAGCTGAGGCGAGGAAGACCATCTGTTATAAAGCCTATTGCTGAGGTAAAACCTTGTACTATTTTCACTACTTTTGCTAAATAAGGGTTTTACAGAGCTGTTCCCTTATGTGTACCACTTTATTTTATCTGACATCAGGAGTATCTTCGAGAGCAGATTGAGGTAAGCTAGAAGATGTCTTTCAATCTCCTGAACTTCTGTGGCACAGAACAGATCATATTGTTCGATTTAGGGTAATATATTTCTTTTTTTGTTTTTTTTTGTTTTTTTTCTCCAGCTACTCCGCTCAACAGGTAGAGTGAGAGGAACTTTGCCTCTCACTGTCCTGAAAGTGCTTGCTTCACTAGCATGCCACGGTAAAGATTAACTGTTCCTCTCTGTCCTTTAATATATTTTTTCTGTAATTATGAGCCTGAAATCTTTATACTTGTTACTTTTATACATGCTTGCATTGAACAGGTGCTATCAAATTCAATGACACTCTGAGTAGAGATGAATGCTACAGCTTAGTGGCATCCTTGTCTGCGTGCCAGCTGCCCTTCCAGTGCGCTCATGGCCGTCCGTCCATTGTTCCCCTCGTAGACGTCCTTCATTTGGACAAAGACCACACGGTACCAGAATGTAGTAGTACATATAAACTCTGTATTAAAAGTAGGATTTAAGGAAATGTATAGCACAACAGCGTGATGGTGACTAAGCATTCTTGTCCCTGCAGGAACTCCAGAAACCCAACCTCCAAAAGCTGAGAAGAATGCATAAAGCATGGGAACTATATGGAAATAGATAAGTGGGTGTGTATTTTATTTTAAATGTGTAGTTTTGTTGCCAACAAAATGATTCATAACTTATTAAATGGCTCAAATATTCAAGTTTTTTTCCCCAGATTTTGTGGCTCAAACGTTTTGTTTTTAAACTAAAGCAACTGAAAACTATATCTATCTATCTATATATATATATATATATATATATATATGTGTGTGTGTGTGTGTGTGTGTGTGTGTGTGTAAAACACCCTGCCAGATATGATTACCAGTAAGTTATGCAAGTACCCAAAAAAGAGGAAATACCAAAATAAAGTGAAATATGATGCATCATCAGAAAAACAGGTTAGTGATAATATAAATGTTGCCAGTTTTGCAGTCCACTTGATGATCAAGCATAATTAATTTTTGCCTGGAAAAAGATATTCATTCATCTGCATCTCTTTGCCTTGAAAAATCATCTCAAACAAAATAAACTTACCATGCAGCCACTGCTATCAAATAGCACAGAGATGGAGCTGAAGAGCAGCATTCGTGTATTGGTGAACTCTGTTTGCAGTAGGAAATGGCAGTTAAATAGTGTTAAAACATTGTTTAACACCTTAGTCAAATTGATACTCAAATAGACAACAAGAAATGAATTGCACAGAGAAGAAACATTTGATACCCTTACTCCAAACTCACAAGCTTGCTCTTTTTCTGGCCACATGCAATCCACAGGTTTCCATTTGTTTTTGAAGGCAAAACACCTCACAAGTGGGGCCGGGGGTTTCGGTTTTGGAAACTGGCCATTCCGCTTCAATTTACTCTGCCACAAATTCAATTGAGTACTCAGTCACTGGCCACTATGTTGGATACACCTTTGTTAGTACTGGGTTTGACCCCCTTTTGCCTTCAGAACTGCCTTAATTCTTCGTGGCATAAATTCATGGAGGTGCTGGAAACATTCCTCAGAGACTTTGGTCCATATTGACACAATGGCATCACACAGTAGCTGCAGATTTGTTGGCTGCACATCCATAATGCATCCCATTCAACTACATCCCAAAGGTGCTCTATTGGATTGAGATCTGGTGACTGTGGAAGCCATTTGAGTACAGTGAAGTCATTGTCATGTTAAAAAAAAAAAAAAAAATAGAAAAACACTTTGAGATGATTTGAGCTTTCCTGCTGGAAGCAGCCATCAGAAGACGGATACACTGTGGTCATAAAGGAATCGACGTGTTCAGCAACAGCACTCAGGTAGGCTGTGGTGTTTAAATAATGCTGAGTTGGTACAAAGGGACCCAAAGTGTGCCAAGAAAATATCCCCCACAGCATTACACCACCAGCAGCAGCCTGAACCATTGATACAAGACAGGATAGATTCATGCTTTCATGTTGTTCATGCCAACATCTGAGCCTACCATCTGAATGTAGCAGCAGAAATTGAGACTTGGATCAGACAACATTTTTCCAATATTCTCCTGTCCAATATTGGTGAGCCCATGCAAATTGTAGCCTCAGTTTCCTGTTCTTAGCTGACAGGAGTTGCACCCAGTGTAATCTTCTGCTGCTGTAGCCCATCTGCTTCAAGGTTTGATGTGCGTTCAGAGATGCTCTTTTGCATACCTTAGTTGCAATGAGTGGTTATTTGAGTTACTGTTGCCTTCCTATAAATTCAAAATAGTCTTCTCCTCTGGGATCAACAAGGCATTTTCACCCACTGAATATTTTCTCTTTTTCAGACCACTCTCTATAAACTCTAGAGATGGCTGTGTGGGAAAATCCCAGTAGATCAGCAGTTTCTGAAATACTCAATACCAGCCACGTTGTACCAACAACCATGTCATATTCAAAGTCACTTATATCGCCTTTCTTCCTCATTCTGATGCTTGGTTTGAACTTCAGCAGGTTGTCTTCACCATGTCTACACGCCTAAATGCACTGAGTTGCTGCTGTATGATCAGCTGATTAGATATTTGTGTTAAAGGGCAGCTGAACATGTGTATCTAATAAAGTGACCGGTGAGTGTATAGAATAGCTACAAACCTCACTCAAGTATTGAAAATATGTTAACAAAACATGTGTGAAACTGATTGTGGCTTGACTGATTGTTGACTGAGGTTTGAGACTAGATAGATGTGACTTGCTCCTTAACAATGAAGTTAGATAATGTGAAAATGCTTTAACACAATTATCAAAATATCAAATTAATAGCAAGGAGATATGTCATAGTTATGGCCCTCCTCTAAGTGTTCTCTGCAAAATAAGAGCTTTGTTTCAATTAAAGTTAAGCTAATGAGTGGCCTCATTTCTTAGTTTGCAATCTTGTATTTTGAAATGAAAATACCAGGAGCTCTTTGTTTAATTCAAGAAACCGTTCAGGAGGGTTTGTTCCAGTGCGTCCAGTTCACTTAAAATTAGTACCAGCTTTTGGCTGCGTGTGGAGGCCTCCTCGCCTTTCAGCAGCACATTCCTGCAGACATCTTCTAGAGTTGGGCGGCAGTGAGACTTTAAGAGAAAGCGCTGTCGGGTACAGTAGGACACATATACACAGGAAAAACGCAGAGCGTCGACGCGCTGCTGCTCCTTTGTTGTGATTGGAGTATCGAGCAGCTGTGTTGCAGACCCCCTCTTTCTCCCCCCCCCCCCCCCCCCCGCCCCCCCCCCCGCCCCCCCCCCCCCCCCCCCCCCCCCCCCCCCCCCCCCAAAACCAATGCCACTGGACACTGGAGTCCTGTTAGTCTTCCAGTGCCCGTTGGACGGGAGCTTGGATAGGAATGAAGTTCAGTTCTAATGAACTTTACTGAAGTACTGTTATACTCTGCTGCTTTTTGTATTCTGGACATAAAAACCATTTATTTTAAACTTTTCTTATTCTGTGGATTTCAAATGTAGATCTGCTCATGTACAATGCTGCTGCACACGAATGAACACCATCATGCAGTAATCTCATGGGTCTGCAGGACGAGTACTTTTACTACAGTTACTGTAAGTACATTTGGACGCTTAAACGTTGTTGTGTCAGCAGGATTCAGACCGTGTGAGGCTGCAGGGCCAAAGATGAGCCTCAGAATCAAACCCAGTGTTTGAGTTTCTACACTCAGTTTATTTCTGATTTCCTGCGACACCACATTGAAAAACCCGTGGAAACACCCCACAGCCGTGAAAGAGATCAGGTGTTTTTCTTTTTTCTGGGCAGAGTCACCGAACGGTTTGATCACACTCTGATTTCAGTAATAAAGAAAAGTCATAACTGAGAAATATTTTATTGATTTAAAGTCAGAAACAGGATCCCCGAGACCCCAGCACGTCCACGGAGGGAAGAATCTGATGTCACTCTCTGAGCTTCATGTTCAAACCCATCAGAAAACGCCCAGGTTCAGTTTGGCTTTCCCAGTTTGTCCAGTAAGTCCAGTCCAGTCTGAGCTGCCAGCAGGGATGCCATGCTGTCGCAGCCTGAGCTCACCGCCACATCGTACGCCGTCTGACCGGCAGCGTTCCTCCGCCTCACATTGGCCTTACAGCTGAAACCAGGGTGACAGAGGATGATATTATGACGTCAAGAAGTGGGAGGAGCAACAACTGCAGGTATTTTGCTGCATTCAGTGTCAACTGGGAACTTCCGATCTCCATCTGGGAAACAGCCAGATTTGGACTCGTTACCTCGGTAACATTGTGTTGGTGATCCGGCACATCGCTGCCAAATCAAACCTCTCTTTTGTTCTTGATCCAATAAAACACGCGTAGCTTTAGCGCCTTTTCACTCTAAACTAAAAGACCGCCTCCAGCTGAGCGTCTGCAGACACTCAGCTGGAGACGGTCCTTTTTTCCCACTTTGTGCATCGAGGTCACAAATGACGGAATTTGGAGTTCCGACCTCCCAGATTCGAGGGACGCTGAATGCAGCCTTTGACTCAGACTCACCTGAGCAGGATCTCAGCACACGGCAGACCTGCAGAGCCCAGAGCAGCAGCTTCATGCAGAGCAGTGCTCTTCATCCTGGGGAGGAGGAGGACAACGTCAGCAACGCATCTAACAGCTGCACTGCAGCGGGAAGAGTGAGGCTGAAAGGGCCAATCAGAGGGCTGCTCCTGTATATCATCTCAGCCTGCCCTGACCAGAACCAGAACCAGAGAAACAAACATGAGGCCAGTAATTCTGATCTTTCTATTTTATGTAAGAATTTAGCCAAGACAGCAGAATGGAGTTTTCATGATGTCAGGAGGACGCTAAACATTAGAAATAATAAGAAAGAAGCCGGGGACACGGCTCCTCTGTCCCTAAACACAGAGACGTCCTTTGATGAAGCTGAAAGGTCTTATCTGTTCAGAGGTTTGGATTTGGAAGAAAACTTCAGAAAGTGGGTTCATGTAATTCATAAAAAGCCAGCAGCAGAAGTTTTAAACGAAGCTGTGAACAGCGGCGCTGCATCACACTGGGAAATCTCAGCAGGGAGTAAAATGAAGTGAGAACAAGGGAGTTCTTGGTGACAGAGCAGGAACCAGCTCCTGAAGGGTTCCAGTTTATTGTGGACATCTCCACCTGTCCATCAGCATTTCAAAGATGAACCAAAGTTATTTTATCTTCTCTAAACGTTCCTCTGCCTGCTCCAACAAATCTGATCTTCATTAAAAACTCGGGCCGGGCTTCGTTCGTCTGTTATTCTCTCCTTTTGATGGTGGGCGGTTCAAATATCCAAACTTTGGTTGTATCATTGGGCTGCACAGCTGAGCTCCATTAGATTTGGTTTTCCAACAGATGACCTTCCTCACTGGACACACATGGAGTGTGATGGTCCGAAAGCACCTCTGATCACAGATTTATGCCCTGACAGTGAGACTAAAACAGCAGACTGTAATCTGATTATTAAACATCAGATTCAAATCTGGTTTGATGTGAGAAAACGTTTTTTGTCCAGTACAGGAAACCAGTTTTTCATTTAAACTTTGGCCCTCTGAAGAAAAGACTGAAGGTCTGTATGATCCAGATGTTGTCATGTCCTCTGAAGAACTGAGGCACAAATTTAATCTGAGCAGAAAACGGTTCTTTAAATCTCTCCAGCTGAGAAGTTTAGTCAAAGCTCATCAGCATCATTCCCTTCCTGACCCCCACAAACAGCTGCTGACAGAGGAGAGTTTAAGAAAGGGCATCATCACCTGTCTCCATCCTGTCCATCAGAGTGGTGGGGACATTAGAAGCTGGATGCATGGAGGAAGGTTTGGAAAGTGAAATGTGAGCAGAGGATTGGAAATCAACTCGAGCTGTGACTCCACCCCTCAGACTAACACACTGTAACTGCTTCCTGTGACCATGTGGATCTCCTGCAGGTTCAGTGTTAGAATAAAGATCCAGCAGACAGACGGAGGAGATGCTCAGCAGTGAATTTGTTTCTGCAGATTTTATAAATAAAGTTACATTGGGAAAATAAAAACCTTTCCTGCTCGGATCCTCTTACCGTCCGGACTGCTGGTCCACGTCGGCGCCTCGCTGCACCAAAACAGGAAGGACATCGTGGTGACCGTTCACCACAGCAACTGCCAGGGCGTGTCGGCCGTCGCTCCCGCAGCAGGAAGGGTCCGCCCCCTGGCGAACAAACGCACACAGATGTAAACCATGTCAGGTGACCCTGGGGAGGCTGCTGATTGGACACAGAGGCTCATACCTGATCCAGGAGCTGCTGGATGATGCTGACCTGACCTCGACCCGGACCCAGCTCCTTCAGCAGCTGAACGTCTTTCACCTGCAGCCAGACAGCCAATCAGAGACGAGCATGAACAGGAGGTGAAATCAGGGAGAGAGCCTCCCTCAGCCGTGGGGGAGTTTCTTACCGGAGGTTTGGGCGTCAGGTTCGGTTTGGCGGGTTTCACCAGACCCAAGAACTGTTCACTTCCTGTCCAACACAAAAGTAAAAATCACAGACTGATCAGCAGCTTCTGATCATTTTATGGAAATAAAAAAAATAAAAGCAGCTACACAAGGAACAGGAAACAGAATAAATCGATAAGTTGACTGACATATTGATTATTGATTCAGCTGTGCTGTATTTACTGTTTGGCTGTTTTAACAGTGACATCAGTTTTTCATGTGTAACTGCAGTAAGAAGTACAACATTTACCTCCAGCTGCAGCAGAAAATACTTTAAGTACAACTACATCATATTTTGGTTCTGTCTGAGGTTTCTTCCTGTTAAAAGGGACTTTTTCCTTCCCACTGTTGCCAAGTGCTTGCTCAAATGGGGTCATCTGATTGTTGGGGTTTTCTGTCTAATATTGTAGGGTCTTTACCCTAAAATATAAAGTGCCTTGAGGTGACTGCTGTTGTGATTTGGCGCTATATAAATAAAATTGAATTGAATTGAAATGTCTTTTGTTTGATGAACCAGCATTGTGTCTACACATAAC
>VUQI01062094.1:1229-22495 GCA_015106735.1 Paratilapia polleni
AAAATATATAAAAAAAAAAAAAAAAAAAAAAAGGCCTTTTTTTTTTTTTTTTTTTTTTTAAGACTACAGCAACATCCTGCACTTCTGACTTAACATCCGTAAATACATTTTCACACTTTTGCAGAACTGAACCATTTCAAGAAATGTAATGGTCTCACACCGAGTACACTGAGGCCAACTCAGCCTACACATGACAGATTGGCCAACAGACATGGCACGGTTTCTCCTTCTGGCTCAGAATGGCCCGGCCTGTTTTCAGTAGCAACCAACTGTAGCCACACAGGCTGACTGGTTTTGGCACTACCGAGGAACGGAGACAGAATACAAGCCAGCACAAGACAACTGCTCAACCGTACTCGAGTCTCTGGATTGGAAGTCAGCTTAATAGTATCAGCACCGTTAAAAGGCAGCTCAAAAGAGCATGCAAGGAGAGCAAAATTCAAAAAGGCATTCAGAGGTATTGCAGGGATACAAAAAGAGGTAGTCAACGCACACCACACTAAAATGCCTTGACTTTTCACTGTGTAAGGCCTCCTGCAGTATACATAAGTGCATAAAAGAACTACTGGGTCCACTGCACAGCTACAGAACCAAATCAAACCTAACAAGAATGATGCCAACTCACCAAGTGGCCAACAGGAATCCCTAAAGAATTGCAGCTCTTTGCCATTGAGGCCCAAACACCGGTTTCAAAGCTTAAGTCTTACGATGTGCACACTATCAGGGGACACAGCAGAGTGCTCCACCCAAACTTTATGCACACTCTACACACACAAAACTCATCACTTGGGTCTTCCTGTCACTTCCTGCCTGGAAGGGAAGTCTTGCCATAGCAACAAGCCACAAAAGAGGAAGTATGGTTACTATGATCAAACTGTTCTCAGCCTACATCTTGAGAAATACTGTGATGTGGGAACACAGACGACTCAGTCATTCTGCTTTTCATGCGCAGTCAATGAACCAGTTACTTATTTCAGCTGTCTATCATTATTAATAAAGATGGCCATTTTGTAGCTGCAGTGCTGCGCTAGAGTTTGGTTTCAGAAAGTGTCAGTATTACGTCAATGAGGCCTGAAAGTACAAAAACCATGTTCTTAAAATAAGCACCGTGGAAGGAGCTAACCTTTCTTTGCTGAAACGCAGTTTCAGAACACCGTTCTGGATTGTTTAAAAACAAAACTTGTTTCATGAGGCTTTGCGGTGATCAAAGATAAAAAGAGATAAAAATCATTATGCGAGTATCGCTCTCTCGTTACAGCAAGCAAATGAATCTAGATAAAACCTCAAGCTAAACTGCAGAGTCATGCACACTCCAAAAACCTTCGGCGTGGCTTGCATACCTTGTTGTTCGCCAAGACGCTGCTGGCTATGGTGCACAGTTTGTTATATTTCCTCTGCTGCTTTTGTGCTGCAACTTTTGCCAGGCGAGAAAACCTGTTATACACGCCGCTGAACGTGACCATGGCCTACGATACTACAGAACACAAAGCAAGACGAAAGAGTCGCCAACATGCAGCACTGGGCTATTTAACAGGTGAGAATTAATTAAGTCTTGACATGCGCACAAGCAGGCCAGGACAATTAAGGCCCCGTAGCGTACACTAGGCCTGGAAAAAATTATCCTTTGGTGCTTTCATATAGATATATAGCCGCAACTCTTCTGTCAGAGCTTTTTTTTTTTTTTTAGCAAATTGCATTAGTACTTAGCTAAACATTCTTTAACAGCAAAGCAGGTCTGGTTGCAAACAAATACGTGAAAAACGTCCGGACAGGAGTTACCTAAGATGCAGATGGCACAAAAGTAAGTGTGCAAAAAAAAAACAAAAAACTCAGCTTGCTAGCATTAATGCAAGATGTTAAACAAAAGGCTGTATTGTTAGCGAAAGAAGCATGTTATTGTGGCTGTCAGTAGAATTTCATGCACAGAACACCTTTTGGTCCTGCAAAAAACTACATGTAAAAAATTGTAGGCCCAAAGTGTAGGAATCATTAGGTCCAGGAGGAATTAAGTCAGTGTTTCATCATGTTATATTTCTGTTCAGGGGCAGATGTGACTCATATCCTAACACGCAAATCTTACCTAATTTTCCTAACCTTTACCTTTATATCGTGCTGGTTAAGCATTCTACGGTAGCCTGATAACGTTAAGCGTGCTAATTAAATATTTGATATATGAAAAGCGAAGGATCGCCTTCAATAGAAATGCATTAAGCAAGGCTGATGGATGGAAGGATGGAAAATGACCATGAAATATACACATTTCTGAGCACAAGATGTATAATCTATGTATAACTGGTCTCACCATGTAATTTGTAAGTAGTGAAATAAAAGGCCTTTTTTAGTTTCTAACATTGTTGAGTTTTACATTTAAAAGCGAAAGTTATAATTTTAACTGCTTAAGTGTAATGAGCACAGGCTGATATTTCTCTCAAGAACAGTTTAAATTAATTCAGAACAATTTCCAAAGCTATTTGAAAAGTTGGTGAGGTCCAAGTGGACTGGGTTTACTTTGCTCAAATTACAGCCTGAGAAGATTTGGGAAAACACCACTTTGCTCACATTCTCCCACTTGTCATCCTTTTAACAAGTCAAGTCTTCTCTTTAATGGGTTGGAAGAAGGCCAAGAAAATTAGACAGTGGCTTATTCTGTTTCACTGTTTTCTTGTCAACAACTACAAAGAGTTTAGAGGCAGATGGAATAGCAAAAATGCAGTCTTGTGTCATCCTTCTCTGCACGGATGCGCTCTGTTGTTGGTGTAAAGTCTTTGGTAAGTTGTGCGTACTTATCTCTAATGTGACTGGTCACAATAAGGGAAATTTTTGTTTAATGCTAAGATGACAGTACAAACAAATCAATGTTCAAACAACAGTGGACCACGTTATTCAACCTTAATTTCCGTATGGTCACTTTGGTTAAGGTGGCCCAGAAACTATTTGAATCCAAAACCAGTTTTTCTATTTCTGTGTGGAGTTTGCATGGCCCCTGTGTGTGTCTGTGTTTTCTTCCTTTCCAAAACACAAGGAAGCTTCATTCAGTTTAAACTCTGAATATGCATATAAGCTCTTAGCTTTAGTAGTGTGATGTGATGCTCCAGTCTCCCATCTACCTGAATGGGAGGCGTTAAGAAAGAAGATTTGGTGATCAACAGCACTCTCTAGTGGCCACTGTGTGAATAAGTTACTGTGTATAAAGCCATGCATGACTTTAGTAAAATACAGTAATGTATTTTTAAGCTGCTCTTAAAACTCAGTCATTTTGACCTTAATCCTCCAAATTCTTCAGAGTTAGTCTTAGTATGTGTCATAATAAACAGCAGAGGCAGAGGGTAGTTTGCCTAAGTAAACCAATGTTTTCCTGATAACGGGCTATATTACAGCATGGGTCTGTCTCTCAGTATCTGCCCTTATGTTTGGGTGTTTTGAACACACGCAGAAATCCCATCATTTTAACTTAAAGGTTACTAACTTTACATGAAAGCAGCAGCAGCCACAGCTTCACTGTCAACGTTCCCACCATGTCCACCTTCAAAACATACAAAAAACGGCTTTGTTTGTGCTATAATATAATATTCCAGGAATGGGTTTATTTGCATTGCTATCAGTGTTTACCATCAGCTCTGCCGAGCCTTTTTTGATGCAAAGACTGTTCGGTTAAGCAAAGCAGAGCAGATCATCACTCAAACATTTGTGTCGAGAGGCAACCCAGGTAAGACTATTTCGTTGCTATGAAACTTGCTACTCCTCTTTTGTTTAAATGCTCTATATTTTTAGATATTCATGTAATTGATATCTCAGACTGTTCTTAATGGTTATGAACCCAATCTTTTTCCATCAGAAAATGGTTATCATATATCTTCTGCTTGGTTATCTCCTCACAGGTAGGGGAACACCTAGAAAAAAAATTTTCTCTCTCTCTCTAGTAGTATATATATGCCCATTTAGCTCTAAATAATCCACTCTATATTTTGTTATTCTAGCTGATTTTGGCTCTACCTGTGTTACTGTCGAGTTTCTGAAATGTATCGTTTACAGGATAAACACTGGCAGATGGAAAAACAAGAAAATCCTACATCTGGAAATGTTATGTAGCAGCTAATGTGCCTGAACACTGCCTGCCAATAAAATGCAAGATGAGATGCATCAGAAAAATGTTCCTGATGTTATTTTTTCCATCTGTTTTCCCCATAGATACGTCTGTGCTATGCCAAAACAACTCTCAGTGCAATAGTGGTTAGTCCTCTCTTTCTTTTTATTTGTTTGATACATCCTATAAATTTTACTCACTGCAACTGGTGGCGAGTTATGGGATTAGCCTAGGGTTGTACCAAACACTAAAATGAAATATAAACAAATATAAATATTCATAGAGTTTATTTTCCTTTGCAGCTAATGTATCTCTGGATTTAGACTTTTAAGAGTAGAAAAAATTAGCCAGAGCACATTTATAATGTCAGAAAAAGTATATATATATATATATTCGTATCATTTTGACCTAAAAAAATAAACTTGTCATGTTTCATGTATACTTTTTTTATAGTGCTGAATGTGATTATATTCATTATAATGTATGTTTATTCTCTTTAGGAACAAGTACTCAATGCGAAAAAGGTAACTTCTAACAGCATCTTTGTCTGAAGCAGTGCACTAAAACACAGAGAGCATAACCTGATTTCCTAACACCATTGCTGTTGCTTACCCCCCCAATATTTACTCTGTCCATCAGAGGATGTGTCTGTCTCCAGCAGTTCATCCAGCCCACAGGAGGGTGATAATGTCAATCTAACATGCAACCACAAATGTAACGATTCAAATGTGATGTTTAAGTGGAAGAAGGATGGGGAAGAAATAAAAGGAGAAAACAAAAGCGTGCTTGTTCTCCAAGATGTGCTTACACGTAATAATGGCCAATACGTCTGCTCTGTGAACAGCTCATGTTACTGTTGTGACTCTCAGCCACAGAACCTCATTGTAAGCAGTAAGTAGACATCCATCCATTCGGTGCACCTGAAAAGATTATTTTTCACAATTTCCAAAATGAAAACTCTATAACATGTTGTGGTTTAGACATATGAATAATGAAATGCTTACACACTTCATCAACCCTTAGTAGCATGTGTCTTCACTGTCTGTGTGCTTGTCTGTGTGTCACTGTTCAGGTAACACTGTGATCATCTTGGTGATCTGTGGTGTTTCAGCTTTGGGACTTATTGTGATTATGGGACTGCTTATGAAGATTAAGCTGAAAAGAGACAATGGTAAGAGCTCGTTTTAAGTTGTTTGTGGTATTAGACAACAAGAAAGAGAAAGAAAAAAGAAAGAAAGGGAAAATATATTTTCTCGGTATTTACAATAGAAAGGTTGCTTATAGGTGTATGAACAATATATTTTAAATACATACAATTAAGAGTTTATTAGAGTTAGATAGATACAACTGTAGCCTCATTTAATGGAGTGAAATATGCAGTAAAGCTGTTGTAAGTGTAGCTTAAAGGATAGATGGATAAATAGTTACACATCTGTACAATGGTATTAAAATCCACCTCCCACCCACTGCAAAGCTTACAGACCAATATATAGTTATAATTGTTTGTTATAAAATCAAATTTGTGAGTTTAGGCAGCATTTAAACAGTTTGCCATTTTTTTAAATCATGTTTTTTTTCTACATTCTAAGAGTTAAACTAAATGAGATCTCCAATACCTTTCTCATGTCTGAAGATTTAACAGGAAACAGGAGCCTGAAGTTGTTTAGTTTAACTATCAAAATAATTTCGCAAAATACATAAATTATACAAGATATGATGATTATTCGGGTGAATTCTATACCTCTGGGTAAAAACAGGCCAGCTGTTTCACTCTGTTACCAGTATTTGTGCTACGCTGAGCTAACAGGCTGGTGACTCCAGCCACAAATTTGTGGGATATTGATGATGATGCTGAATCTATGCAGATCTTAGAATTAGAGATTTGGCTGATCTAAATGTTCTCTCTGCAGATAAACACAAGGAGAGAATGAGGCAGAGAGAACAGGCTCAACAGACTGGTGGGGCATTTCCTTACACACCCAGAGAGTCCTAAAAAGGAAGCATTCTATCATATTTTAATATAATAGATGCTGTTCTTATATAATAATAAATATGGATCTTGTTAAATATAATAAATGCTTATCTTTTTTTGATAGTTCACACTTTTACATGCTCAATAAAGGAGTAAAAACACTTTAATCTCTGTTTTTGAGTGTGTGTGGGTGGGTGATCAGGCAAGGTTACACGTGTGGACCATTTACACAATGTAACATAGCATTTGTGTTGGTCTGCTCAGTTGAGAAAAAGTACCTAGAAATGATTTAATCCAGACGCAGGATAGGCATGCTCACACTAATCCTGCTGAATGCTCTGCTCACAGGAGTGCACACCGCACAGCTTTATAGTGGCCGGCATGTAACGGATATATGCGACAGTAAGTGTTATCCTCTCCTCTCTATGAGAGGGATGTATATGGGATTTGAAGGTTGACTTATGAACGTAGTAATACTGTCAGGTTCCCTGGTTCAACCGCATGATGTAATCATTTGAAGTTTATGTGTTAAGCTCAGTCCTCGTGCTCCCCGGGTGTCTTGCATTAGCACTGAGGTTGGGTTTTTTTGGGTTTTTTTTCCCTCCCAGCCATATGGCAAAAACGTATTTATCCGCATGTATGAGTGGGTCAGGAAGAACTGTTTATTCAGTTTCCTCCTATAACAGGTGGCTAAGGGATAATCCAGGTAAAGCCACTGCAAAGTGGAGATGGAGGGATGGACAGAGGACAGGGGAGGGGGGATGGGGTTGCCTTTGCTTGGATGACGAGGGCTAATTCTGGCCTCCTAATCCCAGTCCCATACACCCTCCCCCTCTCCCTGCTTGTAACTCTACAGTTAAACTGAGGAGCAATTAATGTCCAGGTAGACATTACTATCACATACACACATCACTGAACCCACCCAAGTTAACTGAGAAGGAAAAGAGAAAAGGCAGAGGTTGTTGGTACCCTTTCTGGACCTGGATAGCTAACACACCTGTGTGAGCTTCACTGGAGAATGTAGCTGCAGCCCTCCAGCCAAGCCACAGGAAACACACCAACATGGGAGAAGCTCAAAAGGTAGGTGACCTGATCTGGAGCAACTAGACTTACAAAATCAAATGTGAACCTTTAGTGTCTGCATGACAAAGAATTTCTCACGAGTGGCTATGAATTGAACAGTAGCTTGTGAGAAATGTAGCATTTTGCAGTTGTTTTGTATGTCGATGCAGCTCTGAGCCATGATGGATCATTTGAATTCCTTGTGTTGATGCAGCATAATAACTAAGATTTTACTCCTGAATGGGCTCTCTTTATTGTACAGTTTAATCAGAAATGCACTTCAGAAAATACAAATCAGATGTTGAAAGCTATGGTGCCTGTAGTCAACAATGTGGCAGTCTCAGTGTACTGTCTGCAGTTGTGCAACCCTGCAGACTAATCACATTAAGCAGTGCACAGTTATATGAATGGAGCTATTTTCCACACCAGTGCTTCTCTAAATGAAGAAACTGATTAATTCTTACAGGATGGCTGTGGTAGCAGTACAGTATCTTCAAAAAATGAGATTTGGGGAGAAAAAATGGGTACATCTCTGTGCTCCACAGTGTGGTAGCCTCTGTAAGGGGAGCTTTGACCTCAAATGAGAAAGGTCAGTGGGGTTTTATTTTTGAAGCTAAAGCTAGTTTTTCATTTAACTTTTAATATTTTGGGGGCAGTAATAATATGTTTATCAGAGGAAAACTGCACCCAAAAGAAAAGTAAAGATGTATTTTCTTTTTACCTCCTAAGGTGAGAGCTGGGACAGAGTTATTTGATTATTGCTATTTGCCATTTTTTCCACTGTTTGTCAGCAAGGTTATGTAAAAACTATGAAGCTGACTGTTAACAATCATGGTGGAAAACCCTCAAAAATGGACAAAAGAAGAACCCATTAGACTTTGATCTGCTTACAGATTGTTTTCTTTAAAATTATAAAACTGTTCATTGGCCCTGGCTGAGGATGCACTCTCAGAGTGCCTATGACTGTGTTCATTACTCAAATTTAGATACACAGTGGAATAGATTTATACTTTAATACCTGACTTCCACAAAATTTTTATGTACAAGTACTGAAAGATGCAGTGAATGCTGCAGTTAGTTTGACGGCATGCATGACAGTTTCTTTGCCTTATTGCTCTACCTGACCCTCCTGCCTCTCTACAGGGCTTACTCTCTGTTATAGAGAAACTGAAGGGATCCACAGAGCAGGAGGTCAGGATAGTGCTTCTGGGGTTGGATAACGCTGGCAAGACCACCCTGCTGAAAAGCCTCGCCTCTGAGGATGTGAACACTATCACACCAACACAGGTGAGAGGAAGTTGTGTGTTAAAAAAAGACGTGTGTGCTCTCTATGACATATGATGATAATGGTTTTGCCCCCATATTTTAATTGAGTTCATTTTAACATTAACAGTTGAGCCACTTTGTAACTTAACACTTTTGTTAAGTGTATTTCAAATAAAGGGTGAATCTGCAGGGAATTTTCCATCAAGACTTAACAAACAAGTTACCATTAATGGTCTTCGGAATACTTTTGCAAAAACACATTTTTTACGTTAATAGATTTCTCATTTTTTGAATTAAAACTGCCAAAAGATAGTTTGTATTTTCATGATACTGTAACCCAGCATCATAACAGGTGAGAGGATTGTGTCTAATCTTGGAAAACCAGCTAAATTAGAGCACCAAGTGATGGGACTCAGGTGATCCTTGTTTTCCTGACACACACGGTGAAATGAAATCATTGGCCTGACACCACACATGATTTAACCAGATTTGTCAGATCATGCTGTTACACCATTAAATAACCTTTCAGCAGGAGATAAACCATGGCCCTGCATGACCTTGTTGATTTGCATGTTCGCAACACATTTTCTGAGAACACCCTGGCTGGCGTTATGACTGTCTCTCTTTTTTTCTTTTTTTTTTTCTCATCTCCCTCTGATGTAATTATCTAAGCTCTAATGTCATTATCTAATGACCTTGTATTACTCTACCAAGACAAGACAACACTGAGCTGGTGTACTGCCAGATTCTGGGCAAGTGTGAAAGCTCATCAGACACCAGGCAGAGAAGATGTGGTCCAGTATGGCGATAGTCGCCACGAAGCTAAATCAGACGTGACACATGAACACATACACTTCCCTTGATCCTTCTAGTCTTATCCTCAGATTTGCTCCTCAGATGGCCCTCGGTGTAAAGTTGTTATACAACTCTGCCAACTGAAACCGAAAGGAGCTGTGTTACGAACACAGTGGCCATTACCTTATAAACAACTAAAGCACTCCTCCCGATACATAACAAGGTCTCCACAAAGACTAACCAGTGATAAATCTAATGCACACACCCATGTTCTAGTATAGTGCTACTTAATGAATTACCTTATAGCCATTTGTAAGACTTTCCAGGTGGAAATGGATTTTAAATTGAAGGCAGTAATGCGCAGCACAGTGAGTCTAGCTTTGCATTTCCACTCCAGGGCTTCAACATAAAGAGCGTCGCCTCTCATGGGATGAAACTAAACGTTTGGGACATTGGAGGACAAAGGAAGATCAGGCCCTTCTGGAAAAAGTACCTGGAAAACACAGACTTGTTGGTGAGTAGTTTAATTTACTTCAAGTCATTTTGAATGAATGCATAGTAAAGTATATAAGTTTTATGTTATGTTGATATCTTTTTAACCCGCAGGACACTATCCCACATATAAGCACAGATTAAGCACTATGATTGTATGTCATTGTGATGTGTCTGCTCTTTTAGATTTATGTTATTGACAGTGCAGACAAGAAGCGCTTTGAAGAGACAGGACTGGTGAGCGTGCAATTACATTCTGATGAGAATCCAACCAAAAGTTGCATTAAAAGATTTAACATATTATACACAGAATAGTAACAAAAGTTGCGTGTGTACATATGGATGTACGTATGTGCAGGAGCTGTCTGAGCTGATTGACGAGGAGAATTTGAAAGGCGTTCCACTGCTCATTTTTGCCAATAAGCAGGATCTGGCTACAGCATCACCAGCCAGCGAGATCGCTGAGGGGCTCAACCTGCATACATACCGGGACCGTGAGTGGCAGATTCAGGCCTGCTCTGCTGTTTCTGGCGAGGGAGTTCAGGTCAGACCCGACTTTGATTTATTGATTTCTCCTTCAGATGGAGCCTAATTAGCCACAAATGCTTTGTGTACCCCTGCCTTATAGTACTGTGCTGAAGATCAGTTTAAATGGACACTGCTCCTTTCAATATGGTCTTTAACTTGCTTAGTTTGATTGTTTTTGACTATTTTCCACGCTCAGATTGTTTGGATAGATCTCTAAAAGTGATTTTCTTCATTTCTCCAACAGGATGGGATGAACTGGATTTGCAACAACATTGTGAATAAGAAGAAGTGAACCAGCATCCAAAACAACCAGAGTGAAACACATTGCAAACATCACATAAGGGAATTTAAGGAAATAATGCTTTACTTCATTTAACATCTCCAGACATCACCTATAACAGATTCAGCTCCCCTTACAGATTTAAAGAATAATTTTGTTTTTACAATTTGTGACATTTTTATGAAGATTTTGCAAAGGTAGCCAATATAAAGAAAATGTTTAGCCCCAATACGTGAATTAGGCATTTATTAATCATTCTTCTATCCTATCTTCTATTCTTCTATAAAAACATGTTTTTATCCCCTTTATCCTCATCTGTTCAACCTGTGTGCTTTCTTGGGGGGGGGGCTGAGTGTGTAGCCATGTAGTGGCCTGTCAGTTACATAAACACCAGTTCACTATGAGTGTAATGTATGTGTTATGAGATTTTTGACAAATAAAATAATTAGTCATTTCTGCTATTGTGTTTTCTTGTTTTCAAATCAAATGTAGCCATCAGTAATCAGATTCTCCAAGTACGCATACATGCATGCGCAAACAATAAAGGCAATGGTCAAATAACAGCTGTCAGTGACAGAAACACATGAATGTGACTGTAAATCACTTCCTGAGTGACAAGAGGAACAATAACAAGCTGATCTCCTGCTCGGCTGTCATCTTGCTTTATTTCCACACTACGATGACAAGCACTTACACTGTACAGTGAGTGAGGGACTAATTGAAAAGCAAGAGGTTGGAGAGGAGAGAGTTTACAATTACACACTCATATTGCGTGGCAGAACAAGATATCAAATCTTCAAGGCACAGCAGAACAAACAGAGAAGGAAATTGCACAGAGAGAGGCTGACTAAATTTTCAGCGGGGACACTTTTTCTCAAATGTTTTATATGTTAATTCTGGATCTTTTGCATTAATATGCAACCTGTCTTGCAGCAGTATGGTGGTAGTTGGCCATATGACACATCTTACATCCAGCTGTGAATGCACTTTGTTCAAGCAGAAATGCAAATAGTCTAGTCTTCACTTTCTGTCTTGAGAGCTGTAAAAAAAAAAAAAAAAAAAATGTGTGCTTCCTGGGTCAGTTAATCTCTCCTGGTATTACAGCAGTTACAGGCCCACACACCCCTGTGGTCATTCTCTGCATATTTGTCCTTTACGCTGACCTTGGTGTAGGCTAAGTCCTCAATTCATCCATTTTGGCTCTGTTTAGCTGCAGTTGGATTTAATAGATCCTTTGTTTCTATTGTTTGGAACTGTAATTAGCCATCTGAAAGCACTCTAAAATCACATTAGCTGGCAGGCTTTATTCTGTGTTCTCCTCGGCATTAAGTTATGCAAATTAATATTTGTCTGAATTTCGCAAGTAGTTCTGAAAAATAAAATGTGTGTTTGTTTACTTGGTAAGTGTTAACAAAATGGTAGATATCGGTCGATTAATTGAGACATTTCCATGGTGACTAATACTGGAGGAAGCCCTAAAACATTTTTAGGCTTCAATGTCTTTTGAGGGAGCGCAGCAGGGGTGTGTGGGACCAATTACAACTTGTACTAAAGAACCTTATGGCAGTCTGAAAGAGAGCAGACAGCTCAGGAGCTGGGAGGGCGGAGAGCTCTTTTTATATACAGTCTATGGTGGTGAGATGAGGTTTGCAATGGGCTATTCAGTGCAGCTTCTTTCACCTACAGGTGGCAGTATTAGAGGGTCGGATCCATCTCATGGCAGACAGGGAGTCTACTGTTTGCAAATAATTGATCTGACACTCTAAACTCTCTAATTTTGTTTGCCGTTTGAAAGGTCAGGTGTGATTGAGCATCTACATTTATTCGTTCTTAAAAGTACCAATAAAGTAAAAAGTATACTTCATTCAGGTGACTGGGAAACACTTTAGTGGCTTTAGTTCTGCATTCATTTTAAATTGATTTAAAAATTTCAAAATTTCTATACTACAAAGCACATTTTAATCTTAAAGAGATATGATGTCACTCCCATGCAAGTGGCCCCTCAGCAAATGTTGCCATAGCAACCCTCCCTGTTATCCGTGGTCCAGCAGCAGCCACCGCTCTTCCTCACTACAGCCCTTTTTCTCTCTCTCACTCTCTCTCTTGTCCTCCATTTCTTTCATTTTCCAAAGCTCGGCTTACCAAAAGAAACCCCGAATCCTGAACAGAGACTGGACAACAACACTGCAACTTCACACCGCAGGTAAGAACAATCGGCCTTTTTTCTGTGTTTGACTGTCCGAGTGAAAACTAATTAACCCCCTTGGTTTTAAATATGCAGAACAGAAAGATGATGCTTAAATTAATAATGAGACACTTTCACTGACAAGGTGAACAGTTCGGAAAATGTGATTATATTAATAGTGATTCAAAGTAACTGTTTTATGCTAAATCTCATTGTTTTAACATGTTGGTTTATCATTGCACACTATACACTTACCCTGCTTTTAAAGTGCACTTGAATTAGTTTTACATTACTTAGAATGTGGGTGTTTATTAGGGGAAAATAATTCTATATAAAAGGTTTTTTTCTGTTTAAGGCAACAGCAAAATCTTCCGAAACCCACTGAGGGAACACATCCATCATGCCAGAAGTCGCCTACCTGTCTTCCATGAAGCCACCCTTCCCAACACTCACTCCTCAGCCTAGTTTTAATGCAAGCCCGACAGCTCTCAGTCTCCTGACCACCACAACACTTGCGCCACATGAGAGGTTTCACATGGAAGGATCCACCATCCTGATTGTCGTCATTTTTTGCGTGGTCTTTTTCCTGCTCCTGTTGGCCTTTTTCTATGCCTTCTGCTTCCATTGTTCCATCGGTTCATCACGTAAAGACTCACGTGCAGCTAATGGATGCAGCCTAGATCGTGAGGACGCCACGTATAAGTGCAGCTCATCTGATAACCAGTCAGTAGGGAATGTTGTCTGACTGTGATGCTGAACCAAGATAAGTGTTATGTGGTTATGATTCAACCTCCTTATGGATTGCCTGCAGTAACAGGAAAACTATAATTACAGTTCAGATGTATTCTGAAACCAAAACCTGAATCCATAAAAGTATTGTTAGCAGGTTTCCTCCTAAGTTCACTGGAGTTTAGGTAAGATGCATCCAAATGCACATAAATGCCATATATCCATGTCTACTTTGTTCAATAAAAAAATGTGTTAAATATATGTAAATGTAAACATGAGTCTGAATGCCGCCGTCACTGAATGACAAGAAAAACAATAACAAATGCATCCACACACAGCTCAGCAGCCATCTCGCTTTATTTTCACTGAGGTGACAGGTGATTTCATTGTGCCATGGCTGTGCATTTCTAACAAATGAGGGACAGAAAAGGAGAGGGACAGGTGGAGAGTTTGTTTAGAGGGAAAAAACATCAAATCTACTTTCCTTTCTGCCATCTATAGGCTAACATTCAGTACTTCTAGTTAGTGGTCCACGAAGTACTTTAGATACAGTCATATATATGAATTGTTGGCTATAGCATCAGCTTGGACGACATCACCATCTCACGATTCATGACACAGAGCACATGGCACTTTTGGAGGAGCGGGAGTCACAGGAGCTGTTCCGGGACTCCACATTGGAGTCTCTGTCCTCTGACTCAGGTGAGTCCAGTTCAAGGTGAGAGTCCTGGAGATCATCCTGCAAAGCATCCTTATAGTGGGACTGGAGAAGGAACAGGTCACTTTATCACAGCAACAACTTAACAGCAAGTGTGATTCAACCATGTATATATGAAAAGAAAAATGTTCTTTTTAGTATAGCCATCTAGAAACCCGTGCACCAGAGTTTTTCTCTCACCTTATGAACAGTCATCTCCTCCGCCCCACACTCTTCTATCGACTCCTCCAGAGAATGGCCTGACATCTCCATCTTGATACAATGAGAGCGAACAGACTTGACATCATCCTCGTCCTCCCCTGCTACGAGTGGGAAAGCCTGGGCACAGAGACAGAAGGAGCCTCAAGGAATCCGAGATAATGACGGTGACAATAAAGCAAATCAGAGCGTACGCCATTCAAGTGTGTCTCAGCTGAACCTTTACCAGTCCCTCCTCATCCCCCGTGGCCTCAGGGCCCAATATGGTGGCCTTGCTGATGGCTTTACTGATGGTCTGGGTCTCAAACTGAGGACACGCTGCCTGCGCATTACCATCCTTGTCCCTTTTTCCTTTCAGCCAGTAGGTTTCAATTTCAACATTTCCCTATAAATGTACAAAGGGAAGAAAGAAGCGGGAGAGAGAGATTTGATGTTTTTGCATAAATATGCATAACATATGCACTAATATTCAAAGACATAGATACAGAGGCACAAATTCATTTGTGGAAGTAAAATGGCAGCTGCCAGATTTTCAATTCCCTGATGGAAAATGAATCACTTTTGCTTTCTTGAGATTGGCGTCTGTAATCAGGTGCCTCAGAAACCTTCGGGAGTCACTTTGCTGGCATTATCACTGAATGTACAGCCTCAAAGTCAGGCTCACTGATAAAGCAGTAAATCAGCAAGCAAGCTGCAATTACCAGCTGTGAATACTGAGTGTGCTGACTCCCCAGAGCCAAAACATTGTCAGTTATTATTATTTCATATGTTTCTGAGGTTCATAAATGTTTATCCTCTCTGTTTGCTGCCTCAGTCTTTTGGTCTCAAATGGCCTGCGCACAGCCAATATGCACTTTATACTTTTTTAAGCATCCAAATTATTTAATATTGTTCCACTGTCTCATCCTGTGTGGGTTTTTTGGGGTTTTTTTATTTTTTTTTGAGTAAAATGTGTTCATATGTGTGCCTTTTCAAATGAAGATCCTTTAAATAAATTAAACTGGACTGATTTAAATTGTAATAGTCATTTGTTCTGCAGCAACAGATAACCGATTACATGTGTCTGTAACAGTCGATTACATGCAACGAATGAAGTAGGTGTAGTTGCTATGGTGAGAATTTTGATCGCTGACCTTGATGGTAATGATGCCCCTCCTTTCGAAGATGAAGTGGCTTCCTTTCAGGTGCTCGTAGGTGGCACTGCTCAGCTGAATGTGCATCTCCTGATAGACACAGAGTGACCAGCCACAAGAAAATCCCCCAAATTACCAACTGTAACTGTATATCGACATTCTGACCATACATACATACTGAGAAAGGAACATTTCCACACTGGTGAGTCACTGTTTAAGTCTGTGTTGTGTTTGTGTGTGTTTTTTCCAGTTATATTGTGGCCACCATGACTGAGACACCTGTAGCAATTAATGATTTCCAGTGAAGGAACACTTTCAAGGTTGTTTCCGAAATGTTAATTAAAGCGGTGTTCCTGAAATTGTGCAGTGTATGGGACATGAGAATGCTACGAAAGAGGGAATATTGTATCCCAACCTCTCATGGTGTTTTGAGTTATATTGCATATTCTGTTTAGTTAAGAAAGGGTTTTGTATTCTGTCCAGTTAAGAGAGGTTGGGTATTGTATTCTGTCTAGTTTAGAGTGGGACTTTGAGTTTTGTATTTGTTACTCTGTTTAGTCTGAAGGATGATTCTGTTGAGTTTAGAATATGATTCTATATCTTGTTTAGTTTAGAGAATGTTTAGAGTTGAGTATTTCATAGTCTGTTAAGTTGGAGTATGGTAGTAGTTCTGTTTAGTTTAGAGAGAGATTAATATTACATTCCTTGTGTATTTAGTTAAGTCCCTGGTCTTCAGTTTATCCAGCCCTCCCGTGCTTCCCATGTTTGTATTCCATGTTTTCTGTTATTCCTGTGTTCAGTTACAGTTTCAGTGTTCCCCTGAGTTGTGTATTTCTTCTTTATCTAGTTGTGTCTGGTTTCCTGTTTTATTTTGACGGTCTCGTGTCTCCTGTTCATTGTATTTAGTTTTGCTTCCCTTGTCTCGTCAGTTCTGATTTAGTTCACCTGTCTCTCGTCTTCCCTGATGTCTGCCCAGCTGGGTGTATTTAAGTCCTCAGTTTGCATCAGTTCCTTGTTGCTTCATCCCTCACTATCCCTCACTTTCCCACATGGCTGTGTGTTTGTCACCTCTCTGTGTTCTACCCCGCGTTTCCATGCCCTGCATTCCCAGCCTCAGTATTGTAAGTTTATTTTTGTTGTTCTTTTTGCAATAAACCTGCTTTTGAGTTAATCCTGTCTCCCGTGCCGTGATGTCTGCACTTTGGGTCCGAAACCTGCCCCGCCATACAGCCCGACGTGACCTAACCCTTAATTTTATTCCAATATTTTCTTCAAGTGCTCTCAGCTTCCCAAAATGGACAAATAATTAAGTAAACTATTCATAATCATATTTCTGAGTTTGTTTATTTTGAGTTACTATAACTAAGGTGTATTAAATGTGTTTATGTTGTGATATTGGGTTTCTGTCAAATCATTTCCTGTTTTCCTTAACGTTGGCCTTTGCGTATAACCTTTTGGACTGGTTTCGGATTTTTGACTGCACTTTGCTGGATTAGTTTGTGCCCGCTGCCTGCCTTTCTGTGTATGACTACTGTTTGTCTGGATTAAAGATTTGGATCTTGGGACTTTTATTCTGTCTCCTGGTGTCCTACATTTACGTCCTCCTCCTGGGAATTATTATAGTTTAACCCAAAATTGAGTAAAGGGTATTTACTTTGAAACACTACCTTAAACTCATGTGACTGATCCTTTATGTTAGTTGTTCTACTACAAATTTAAGGACTGCTAATTCAAAATAAACAAGTTATTCTAACTCACCATCTTAAGTTTAGCAAAAAAAAATTTTCCCCAAAGCAATAAGCTTGCATATTTTACCCTTTTTAAGCTTTCAAGAGTTATCATTGCTTTGCCACTTATTATTTTACCCACTTTTCCATTGCTCTCCATAGCAGATGCAGTGTGGACTGTGTCACCATGCAGACCATAACGTGGCATCTTGTGTCCTACCACACCTGCCACAACCATCCCAGAGTGTATCCCTGCAACCACAGCAGCATGTAAGTTTAGTCTGTCAAACACTGACATAAACACACCTACCTGTCAATGCAGCTTCTACCCACCAACACGAATCTGTATGTTATTGCCGTTAGAGGGGTCTTTGAGGTGGTCTATGGAGCGCACCATGTCCAAGGCCATGTCACAGATGTTATGGGCGTGATACTTAGTCTTCTCTGGTGCCCCAGCAACCACCATGTATGCATCTCCAATGGTCTCAACCTGGGTAGTATGTTGACAAGTGTTCTTACCCAGATGCACTTGAGTTTAAAGTGTATTAAAATAAGAGGGGGGGTGCACACTAACCTTAAAGACACGGTGCTTCTCACTGAGTGTGTCAAATAGCGTGTACATGGTGTTGAGCATGGAGACCACCTGCATTGGAGTGATGTGGCTGCAAATGCGAGTAAATCCCACTACATCACTGAAGAGAATGGTCACATCTGGGAAGACCTGGGTGAAAAGTGATGAGTGTTGATGAGCAGGCAGCTTGGTATGCATACAGAGAGGAGGGAGGGAGGTGTTAATGGGCCACCTTCCGTGCATATACTCTCAAAACCACTCCTAATGAACCTACATTAAAAAAAAAGAGAAAAAACATGCAGTAAATGGCCACAGGGCAGATTTGAACCCAGGCCTCTGCAATAGCCTTGCAAGCATATTGGTTGGCTACTCAACCCAGTGAGCAATACAGTATACAAATATCTCAGGGCATTTTTTACTTTAATACAGCTACCCTCAGTACTACCATCTCCATTATGGATGGACCTTTTTCTTTGATATCAATTTTTTTCAGAGTTAATTAGAGCCAATTAAAGTGGAGCATTTAGAGTCAGAGTGTATCCTAATATTGATGAGGAAAACTGAGTCCCCTGAAGGCCACTTTATATAAATTATCAAAGGTGTACTGATAATCTATAATCACTTGCTTTTTTTTCTGTGCAATAAGAAAAAAAGATTTTTTTTTTTTACATGGAATCAAATTCTTTACAAAACATTTGTGAGTAAATGACCTTTTTATCTTAAAGGCGTCTTTCTCTGCTCTGATTCCTGCATGTTGTAGAAAGACAGTACCGTTCTCTGTACAATAATAGTTAGCTTAGCTTAGTGCATAGACAGAAAAAACTGTGGTATATGCTGTATATAGCACCATCTATAAGCCTGACCTCACAAGTGTTTACAGCTGGCTCTCCTTTGCGCAGCCTTTTAGCCACTGGCTTGGGGATCATCCTGTAAAGAAGGTCGTCAGTCTTCTTCATCTCATAGTCCAACATCTTCATGCTCTCTTCCAGCTTACTAGACTTCTTTTGTTCCTGGACTTCCCATTGGGAAGAAAGACAGAAAAGTATTGTTTAATTTGTATCTCAGTTTTGCAGAAGGTTGGTAATCTGGGGCCTCAGAGCAACTTTGCATAATTCAGGTTGACAGGTGAGCTGATCACTTATATAAAAATGCAGCTGCACTTTAGCATAAAGAACCTGTATGAGAGCTCTCTTTAGCTCCTCTGACTGTTGTGTTCCCGCCAGCACCAGGTCTCTGCTTGAGTCATGCATGCTCAGGTCATTGATGTACAGGCCCGTCTTGAACATTGCACTCAGGCTCTCCATCCTACATATACATACGCAGTTAAAGACAGCGGAGGTAGGAAAAAAAACAGAAATTACCAATGATAATGGGAGTTATGTGTAATAAAACAGCTATACAATCAAATTATATTATGATTACTTATAATGATATAAAGACCTTAATCATGGGATGCATCATTTTGAAGTTTCCTGCAACATCAATAATGTAAGCAATGTGGTGTGGCATTTGGTATTTCACTAGCTTTGTCAATACAGACATAAGGGCATTTTGCTTGCAAAACAAAATGTTTTAGAAGAGGAGGGAGATGTTTTTGTAATGTACTCTGTGGAAAACACTCTCAGTTGCAAATGGGTTCCCATTAGGCTCACAAGAGCTGCACTGTCTGATTACAAGCTAATTAGCAGCTCATTTCATGCATGGTAAGTGCTGTTAGAATGGGCCCCTGATTTGATTCACTGCCCAGGCTTTTATTTCTCGCTCGTAATTCACTTTAGCTCTTGCTGCTTTTTAGAATGTTTTACTTTTCAACTGCAGCCTTTTAATAAAGTTCTCTTTATGTGTGTGTGTGTGTGTGTGTGTGTTTGTGTGTGTGTGTGTGTCTTTGGGGGTGGCGGGTTTTACACAGGGGTTCCCAGGAAGATGATGGACTCCCACTCTGGCATGTATCTCATTTGTCCTTTTAGTTTGAGGCAGCGACTCCCATCACCCCAGCTCTCCATTGCATTAGCACTGTTACCGTCTAAAAGAGTGGGCAATCAAATGCCAAGAAGACAAACATTCAGAGAGGTGTTTTAGGTTAGATTTTAACTGTAGATACTCAGCAGTACATTTCAGCAGGGGATAATAGCTGCACACTGTGATAACAATGTCATCCTAATGGATTTAGCATTTTTAAATGAGTAGTTTGACATTTGGGGAAATAGTTTTGTTCGTTTTCTTGATGGCAGTTTGATGAAAACATAGATGTCACCCTCATATCTGTGTGTTTCAGAATGAAGCTGGATTCAGTAGCTTAGCATAGGAAGTGGAAACAGTAAGGAAAAGCTACCCTGACCCTGTCTTGGGTTTTGTTCTGGGCTGTTCTTGGATGGCAGAAACTTGCTGCTGGCTCCAGCTTCATGTTGAATAGACATGAAAGAGGTACTGAAAATATATAAATAGCTTGTAGTTTAATGTTCCCATGTATGTAAGAGCTTGTATTTAAGAGCCAGACTACTTCTGTTTGTTCAAGTCTGGGTATATATCTTCGTGGATGACAGAGAGGCCTTGACCTTTATAATCATCTCCAATGATGGACTGGAAAGCCATGAGCTCCACGTCTACGTCAGCAGAGCGATTGGCATTTTCATAGTCCGAATCTGTGGATAAACAAGGTGAACTATCAAGAGTTATAAACATGTTTCATGCAGGGTTGGATCAGTTACAATAAATTCAGTCAACTGAAAGTGAATGAAAGCATCAAACAGTTGAATTTCTGCAACTGCAGGATCTCAAAAACTTTAATTCTACTCTAGGTTAAATGTTTATTCCCTTGAACAAGAACAGACATCAATTTAACTGCACACCTTTTTAAAAGAATGAAATTAAAATAGCTATGGACTTTTTTGTGTCTGATTGCAGTAATTTTGATTAGACCAGAAGTCCTCTCCATCAGACACACACCCCTGTGACTGTTTACATGGCTTCCACTCTTACTCTGGACGCGGTTTTGAAGGTTCCTCTCTCTCTTCACGGGCTCCTTGGATATGATCTCAAACAGATTGTTGGGATGGGAGATTATCTGTTTACAGAATACTAGATCAGTATTCTGAACACTCATCAACACCCTGTTTAAAGCTGATATTTTAAAGACTGTAGTGAAGTGTAACGAGGCTCTAGTCTGAACTCAATTGTGAAATTTCTGACCATGTTCCAGGTGAACTCCACCAGGGGGCGAGCCAGCAAGAAGGCGTCATTGATCTTCTTTCCATCCAGATCAGGGAAGACTGTAGCCAGGCCTGAGCCTACGTTGTGCACCACCATGTCCTAAATAATTTAAAGGATCAGTGAATGTGTCTTCATTTCATTCCCTCACTGCCCTGGGTTATATAAAGGAGGCAATTTAAAATAATTACCTGTCTGAAGACGATGTTAAAGGGGAAGACCTCAAAGAAGAAGTCAGAGGTAATGGGCAAAATTTCCTGCTCTTCCTCATCCTCTTTCATGATGTACCGATAGGCTGAGTTGTCAAAGTTCAGTCTGT
>VUQI01062094.1:47857-69561 GCA_015106735.1 Paratilapia polleni
CTGGATTGTCTGGGCTTTGATTACGTTGATGACTTGCACCACCTCTAACGTAGTCACTTAATGTCATTGTAAAGTACTTCTCTTTTATGTTTCTCTGACTGCCGGCGGTAGAAACTACTTCAGTCTCTGCACTGCATTGTTTTGGGTCCCCAGTAATCCACCCACCAAGTGTGAAATAGATTAATAGAAAGTAAAGAACACAAACGCCACACACATGCAGAGATTCCATCATTTATTAGTGATGTGGAGTGAAAATAATTTTAGAATGCCCTTTCTGTATTCAGCAGCACCACAGACTGCAGCCTCTATCAAGACCATAAGTTAAATCTGTGAAATAGCTCAGACAAAAACCGAACATCATGACCTTCACAAAGGTAGGAGAACTGCTGTGTTCGATTGCGTTAGATTAACTTGAGCGTACCTAGTTACAGACAACTGACAGTATAATCAGGGTCCTTATTTTGCAGTATTTAAGCCTTTGCTTATGCTGTTTGATGGCTCTTCCTCGAGCTTAAACAAGATCGCAGCTTTGACCCGATGCTGTCAGGAAACCCGTGTTCTCTGTTTACCAACTAGAGTTTATGTTTACAGCACTGTCATGATGAGCCGCAATACTGCGAAAAAAGCGGGGCGCGAACACCTACACAAAGTCAGGTGGAGGTTTCAGTTTTCCTTTGTTAGTCTGTAATGATAGTTTGTTGTTAGCTAGGACAACAGTACAACATAAGAGAAGGCAGATCTGTGGCACGCTTTTTTCTGTTCTCTGTCCAATTGCTTGAGAGTAGGCTACGCCAGAGTGGTGGCATCCCACCAGGACTGCATTGACTTTAGCAGGGCATCTGGTGCCCAGTGCCCCAGTTCTCTTCTCTTTCCCTCTCTCCCCCATCTCTTGGCCCCAAAGCAGACAATTTTACCACATCACAGCAAGTCATCTGGTGTCCAGTCGGCTCCCATCTGTGAGTGTATTTGACTTCAGTGCAAACAAAACAGTCTAGCATGCAAACGGCCACTAATACATCTAAACAGCGCAGTCCTGCTTTTTTCCCTAATCTTTGTTTGGAAACTATGAGTCATTGCCAGGGTTATGGGTCATCTCCATATCAGTTCATAAAATCATACTGAGACATTGAGAATACAGCGTTACAAAGCGACCACAGCTGATGACACACCTCTTTTCCATTTTGAATTGCTGAGGTGGAAAGAATTGTAATGGTGCCGACCCCAGGTTTAGCTTCTGGCAGCTCCATGTGTACCCCTCCACTGATCCGAGGCGGTGCCGTGTCTGCCCAGCCTGCTGTCTCTCATCCATCGTGGGTGGCAGAGAGGTATGCGTTTGTGTGTGTGTGTGTAGATGTCCCTGTCTGTGCAGGACAGGTGTTGGCAGCCCAGAGGTCTGTCCAGACACAGCTGGGGCACCTAGACAGAAGGACGGCTGGAGACTGCAAATGACAGCAGGATGAATGAGCTTTGTTTTGCCAGGTTTTGGCCAGTTTTATTCAAAGGGTGCACCTTCGAGTGGGGTCAGTTGTGACAGTCAGGTGGTGTAACGGCTGGCTGCTCTCAGCGGAAAGCATACAGCAGCGAGCATTTGGTCCTTACAGAGAGGCTTGGAGGCTGTTTGGGTAAAGAAACTAAACTAAAGGAACTTTAGTTGGGTGTGCAAGCCTGCAAACACAAACACAACCCTACCCCCTCTGTGAAGTGTTAAGTGGCCGGATATGTTTGGTGAATGGGACACAGGTGTCTGGGCCGGGCTGTATGTGCCCGGCCAGAGGTCTGTGTTTGTTTTCTCTTGGTAATGGCCTCCAATTCTCTGCTGCAGCTTGACCGAGCTCATTGGCTCTCAATGGGCCGAGATGGAGGCTCCAAACCCCCCCTTTTTTCCCCCTCAACTGTGGGGCTGAGTAGTAGATAAAATAGAGTCAAGAATCTGTTAATGAAATTCATGGCTGTGATTCTATGGCTATACATTGAGCAAGCTGGGCACTTTTCTAGATTCCTCTGTCTTCTTTCATTCTTTCCTTTATCCCTCAAATGCCTCTGATCTACCCCAGCAAAGCAGGCATTTGAAGTTGTGAAGGCTCTGGCTTTTGTGTTGAGTCCTCAAAGTGCTTATGTGACAGGTAGAGAAAAGCTGGAGGGGAGTAATGTGACTCCACTATATAGTCCAAAACCTCCCCACCATCTTCCACGCCCTTGTCTCCCATTTTCTTCCCGCACACAGGCTGTGCTGACGTCACTCCGCTGAGCTCCCCTTTGTTGAATAATAGCCCAAAGGTGTGCTTCAGGCTTTGAGGAAAACACACGCACACTGCTACCACAACTCTATACCGTGTCTCCCCTGGGAGTGCAACAGGGTGAGGTAATGGTCTGTTAACCCCTCAGCCACCTCCATGTTTGGCTGTCGTACCATTAGGGGTGGCAGCTATCACCACCCTCATCTGATTGTTTGAGTAACCCTGTGGCCTCCAGATGGCCAGGCCTCAGAGCTGGTTTATGATAACCATACAGTTAATGTCTGGCCTATATAATGCTCTCCCAGTTTCTCGCCCGCCCCTCAGCTTCCCTCAAACTCTGCTCTCATTTCTCCGTGCCACCCTCTGTGCTATTGTCTCTGATGCCTTCTCCTGAGTGCCCTGTTTTATTTCTTTATTTCACTCATCTTTATAAATTCCAGAATCCATTTCTTTTGCCCCCAGGCACAGTGGGTGATGGCTAGAGACAGTGTGGCAAATTAAATTTGGTATCCCTTTTTTTTTTTTGCTCCCAGGACATGGGTAAGATGGAACAGTAAAAGGAGAACAGGAGCTAGGAAAGCTAGAGGAAAAAGCCCATTTCCCATGCATTACTGTCTCTGTCCTTAGGGTCTACACCAACACCTCTATCACTTTTTTCCCCCCTCTCTTTAATTTTCCTTTTCTAGATTGCTCTTACTGCTAGTGTTCGTTCTCACGTGGCCTAACCTGAAGGTCTCTCTGCTCTTGCTACCACTGCTAACACAATCTGACCCAGTTTATTAGTTTGGGTCTAGTGAATCATTAATCGAGGTTATCTAACTGTTCCTGTAATGATTCCGCTGTGACTTGTGTGTCAGAGCCTCTCTGTGTTTGTAACCAATCAAGCTCTACCCTCGTGCTTCTTGCTCTACACATTTGTACTTTATCATAACCATCGAGCAGAAAAAGCATCGTCCCTCAAGCTAGACTATATGTTTAATAGGTGTGCTGTTCACTGTAATATGTCATTGTGTCAGAGCACAATACGAGGACTAAGTGCACTGAATGCAAATTAATCTTGTGGGATGGCAGCAGCTGAATAGAGTGTGGTTTTGGGGAAAGGAGGGGAGAGAAGGGAGGGACAGAAGAAGGGCTAACAGTGGCGAGAGAGAAGAGAGGGAGAGAAAAGAGCATGTGAGAAGGAGGAGGGAGGGGGAGAGTGGGATGTAGTCATCGCCAGGCCCATTCATCATGCAGTGCCTGCTGGGATGCGCTGGGGTCAGTCCCGCACAACACAATTACAGCCTGTTCTGGTGTGTTGTGCTCGGCTTCACTGTGTTCCGACTATGTTCTGTTGTCTTTTGTTAGATTTCCTCTGTTCTAGTGCTCTTCTTCCTCCCTTTTGCATGTTTTTCTCTCTGCTCTTTTCTGTCCTGTCCTGTTCAGTGGCAGATTTCTCTTCTCTTTCTTCTTCTGTTGCATATTTTTGAACCTGCTGCTCAAGCTATCACTACAGCAGTTCTTTGAGCTAAACATCTCAATTAACTGCACATTTGTTGTGTTTATGGTTTTTTAAAACTCTACTTGTTTTTGGGGTTTTTTTCCAATAAATTGCCATATTTTTGCTCGTGTGGTGTAGCACATTCATCCACATGAATTCCAGCCACCAGTTTGATTCATGTGATTGACAGGCCTGGCTAGCATGGGGGTGTGAGATGCTAGTAACCATGTTGTTTACCCTGCCTGTCTGACAGACTTGTCTGAGCCTACAGATGTTTCCAGAAAGCTGCACATATGTTCTGTGTACTCTCATGTCAGTTGGAAGCATTTCTGATCATCGGAGTATCTCTGTCTCTTTGTCCTTGACTGTTTTCCACACAGTGAAAAGAGTTTTTCATGTCGGGCACCTTAAATGGTCCAAATGTTTAATAAAAACATTGTTCTAGGATATTTTTGTTAACATAAACTCACTGGCTACTTTATTAAATATACTTTGCTAGTACTGGGTTGGACCCCATTTTCCTTCAGAACTGCCTTAATTCTTCGTGGCATCGATTCAACAAGGTGCTGGAAACATTCCTCAGAGATTTTGGGCCATATTGACATGATGGCATTGAAGAGATGCTGCAGAATTGTCAGCTGCGCATCCATGATGCAAATCTATCATTGCGCCACATCCCAGAGGTGCTCTATTGGATTGAGATCTGGTGACTGTGGAGGCCATTTGAGTACAGTGAACTCGTTGTCATGTTCAAGAAACCAGTTTGAGATGATTTGAGCTTTTTGACATGGTGTGTTTTCTTGCTGGAAGCAGCCATCAGAAGATGGGTACACTGTGGTCATAAAAGGATGACCATGGTCAGCAACAATACTCAGGTAGGCTGTGGTGTTTAAATGATGCTCAGTTGGTATTAAGGAGCCCAAAGTGTGCAAAGAAACTATCCCCAACACCATTACACCACCAGCACCCTGAATTGTTGATACAAGACAGGATGGATCCATGCTTTCATGTTGTATACACCAAATCCTGACCCTGCCAATCAAATGTCACAGCAGAAATTGAGACTCATCAGACTGGGCAATGTTTTTCTAATCTTCTGTTGTCCAATTTAGGTGAGCCCATGTGAATTGTAGCCTCAGTTTCCTGTTCTTAGCTGACAGGAGTGGTACCCGGTGTGATCTTCTGCTGCTGTAGCCAATCTGCTTCAAGGTTCAATGAAGCAGTCTGGCCAGTCTTCTCTAACCTCTGGCATAAACAAGTGATTTTCACTGTCACTCACTGGATATTTTCTCTTTTTCTGGCAATTCTCTGTAAACCCTAGAGATGGTTGTGCAGGAAAATCCCAGTCGATCAGCAGTTTCTTAGATACTCGGACCAGCCGGTCTGGTACCAACAGCCATGCAAGTCATTTAAATCACCTTTCTCACTTTGCTCGGTTTGAACTTCAGCAGGTTCTCTTGACCATGTCTACATGCCTAAATGCATTGAGCTGCTGCCATATGATTGGATGATTAGATATTTCTATTAACAAGCAGTTGAACAGGTGTATCTAATAAAGTGGCCAGTGAGTGCATTTTAGCCATTATCTGCACATAATTAATTGTGGGCTTTCCTGATATTTATCTCTAATCACCAGTCTGGTACCTAAAAAGCTGAAAGCAATATTCTGCATCATAAAAAGTATGAAACCAATCTATTCTGTTGATTCCAAAACTAAGCCACTGTAAGATTACTCATGCAGTAAACAAAGAGAAGAAGAGAGCTACTCAGAATGTCTAAAGAGGATTCAACTACATTTAAAAAACATTTTTAGAAACATTCTTATGCTTTGGAAGAAGATGTTCCAACAGTGACTCATGAAAGTATTTAATTATTAAATATTTCAGAAAAATACTTTTCAAACAGCTTTACTGAATTCATATACACTTAAGACAATGTCCCTGACAATTCCATTATTTTAATCAGGACCTTTTCAAATTAATTAACAAAGATTAAAAACAATGAAGGCAGAAGCGGAGACTGGAACCCTGGTGTTTTTAATAAAAGCCAAGTTGTACAGAATTCATTCTAATGAAGGCAAAGGAACAAGCGTCTGTTCTCTTTGTGATGTGCATGAAAATAGCTTGCGTACTTCTACTAACAAAAGTCTGGCATATAATTAATGACAAAAAAATGTACTCCCTTTTCACCGCCCTTTCATGACAGTTGAAACAGTTAACAGAAGTACTGGTAATGAGCTCTAAATGGCCAGTGAGGCCATTTGGAGTTGAAGAAGAAAAAAAAGTCACTGACATGGCCAGTGAACGCTGCCAGGTAAAAGCCTCCAGGACCAATTACTGAGCCGGTCACCTCACAGCAAGACACACGCACACACGCACACACACACATACACACACACACAAAGGAAGATGGTCACACATATGACTATGAGTACACCCCGCTAGTAGCTTAAGGGGGGGGCTTAGGTTTCTTTGTGCTGCTGTGCACCCAAAGCACCAGAAGCACAGTTTCTGCAAACAATAATGTGCTGTACTCAGGTCTGGTTTGAACAGGCATTATGAAGCCAAATGGCCACCCGGAATATCTTCAAACCTACCAACAACAGTAGGCTAGATGATAAGAGTGCAGAGAGAATGTTTATGTTCCCTAATTGGGCTGCAGTGGATGAATTCACATAGTGTGTGGACTGCCTGTAATTTCTCCCTGCATTACAGTGCATACAGCGCTTTGCTAACAACTCTTTCTTAATGGTGCATTCCTTCTGAGGCTTATATGACCCCCCCTTTCTTGTGCTCAAGGACAGTGGGGAATAAGATAAATCGCGGCACAAAAAAAGGATAAAAAAACAATGATGGCAAGAAAACCAAAGGGTAGAAGGGGGCTCAGAGGAAGAAATGAAAAATGTACAGAGTTAATAGAAGTTGAGAGGAGGGATTAGAAAAGAACAGAGGAGAACAAATGAATTCCACACTGTCCAATATACCAGCTGCAATGTGGTGTAGTGCCACAAGCCAAATGCCCTATTTATTCCAGGCATAATTACACAGCAATGAGGCACTGCTGATGCCCAATGCGAGGTTAAGTCGATAGGTGACCCAGATTTAAAGCAGCCGTGTCCTGTAATGGCATCAACAGTCAAAAGAGCCTTGCCTGGATTCCAATAACCCATCTCATCTGTCATAATAAAAATTTAGCTTGCAATTTGTGCTGCCCACTCTGCCCCCTACTCTCCGCCTCTTATGTTCTCTTTCCTCACCTTCTCTCTCTCTGACTCTCACTTTGTCCCCTACACACTTGCTTGGACACAGTGATTTGGTGGTCATACTTAATGTCAGTGGGCTCATATCGATTCCAGAACAGTATCCACCAATTTAATTACCCATGCTGCATATAAAAATCCCACCAACCAATCATTATGCTCTCAGCAACATGAGCCAGTGAGGCTTGAGGTATCTTGCCTAACAATCCTGTTAAAGCATAAAGCTTTTAGTGCTTTGGACCACACTCCAAAACCACTGAATCCTTGACCCTTGAGTCTTTTTTCTCTGTTTGCTTGCACTCCTCCGTTTCCTGCCCTCCTATGCAAGTTTTTCTCTGTCACACACATTTTTTTTTTCTCCTTTGCTGAGTATTTATATTTTAATGTAACATGAAAGAAGAAAAGGGTGGGCACTCCACAGATTAAAGGTACATGTGAATCAGTATATTTGTCATGATTATAACCCTGGTGAATTCATCAGGATTATCGTATATTTGGCTTGAGAGTGATGAAATTTGAGAGAAGATGAATTACATTAGAGGAATGGTGATACTGTTGTTGAAGCCTGAGCCTACAGAAGAATCCGGTGACCAGTTTCTGTCTACCCTGCCATTACTTTGGCATCAAGATGTAGCGATAGCATCCACTGCAGCCAGCTGACAGCGATAGCATCCACTGCAGCCAGCTGACCGTGATAGCATCATGGGTAGCTGGATAGGCAATTGCATCCTGTTACTGCTGAAGGTAACTTATACGGATGGCAATCTGATTGTACGTGTTCTGTTTTTGATGCTAACTCTGTATTTTCTATCATGTGAAGACTATTGCTCCACCCTACATATTCCATATGTACAAGGGACTGATCCCCACAGTGCAGCTGACGTGGATACTCTTTAAGACACACCACCTGTGGTGGCCATGCACTAATTGGCTATATAAGCACTATGCATGTGTGGCTTCTTCGGTTGACATTGACTGGAGCGCCTTTCTGCGGGGTCTGGAGCTGGAGAGAGAGTCTCTCCACTCGGAGAACCTGGGTTACAAAGTAACCAACCATTCATTAGGTCACCCTACTTAGAGTAACTAATATTATGAATGCAGTGGTTAACTTTAGTGGCTGTGCAACCACTGCAGCTCATAGGGAGCATTTTAGCCCAGCTACTCACTGTGAGATTGAGACTGTTAACCAAAAAAAAAAAAAAAAATGCTGTGCTATTATAGGGAACAAGTCATTTCTTTTAAAATAAATTGAAATACATTTCTGCCAAACATCTTGGTCCTCTCCAGGCTCACAGAGCCAGTAAAGAGTGTGGTCTTATGTGCACTGCTCAAAAAAATTAAGGGAATACTTGATCATCACAGTATAACACAAAGTCAGTTAAACTTCAGGGATATAAGCCAGTTAGGAAGTATAAATCATTACGAATCCATTTCACTTGCTTTTGGGGCAATAAAAGTGACAACAGGTGCACCAGAGAGGCAACAACAATACAACCCCCAAAAAGGGAATGGTTTTGCAGGTGGTGGCCACAGACCATTGCATTCTCCTTATCTCTGCAGACTCATTTTTCTCTAGTTTTGCTTTTTGCTAGTGTCCTTGTCACTACTGGTAGCACAAGACGGTATGTGCAGCCCAATCAGGTCAAGAAGGTTTGCTGTGTCTCCCAGCACAGTCTCAAGAGTGTGGAGGAGATACCAGGAGAAAGGCTGTTACATGAGGAGAGCTGCATAGGGCCATAGAAGGGCATCAACCCAGCAGCAGGACTGGTATCTGCTCCTTTGTGCAAGGAGGAACAGGAGGAGAACTGGCAGAGCCCTACAAAATGACCCCCACTGGGCTACTTATGTGCATGTGTCTGACCAAACTGTCTGCAACAGACTCCGGGGCGCGATGTCCTTTAGTAGGATGTGTGATCACCGCCCAGCACCATACAGACCGACTGGCATTCGCCAGAGAACACCAGAAGTGACAGGTCTGCCACTGGCACCCCGTTCTCTTCATAGATGACAGCAGGTTCACACTGAGTACAAGTGACAGGCATGAAAGAGTATGGAGACACTGTGGTCAACGTTATGTTTCCTGCAACATCATCCAGCATGACCAGTTTGGCAATGGCTCAGTGATGGTCTCGGGGGACATATCCTTGAATGGTGACACAGACCTCATACATGTCTGACACCTCCAAATAGCACCACAGACTGTCTAGGAGCTCACTGATGCCCTGATCCAGGTCTGGGAGAAGATCCACCAGGACACCATCCGCCGTCTAATCAGGAGAATGTCCAGACATTGTCAGCAGTACATACAGGCGCGTGGGAGCCATAGACACTACTGAGCCACATTATGATCCGAGTTAGATCAGCCTGTGATTTAAATTTTTAACTTTGATTTTTGGTGTGATTTTGAATCCAGCCCTCAAAGGGTTAATGATTATCTTTTCCCCTGAACATTGTTACATCATTTTTTCTCAATGAATTACACAACATGTGTCAGTAAAGATTTTCAACTTGAAAATTTCATTCAAGATCCAATGTCTGATCCAATGACTTAAGTGTTCCCTTAATTTTATTGAGCAAGCGCATTCAGTTTTTATTCCAAAACCTACGTTTGCCATTACTATTGGAGCAGCTGAAAGATGCACAGGCCATCACAGATTTTCTAGACACTGTCTACAAAGTTAGCAATACATAGAAAGGAAAGTAAAAGTAGAAAAAAATTTAGATTTCTTGCACATATTTTGTAGGAACACACCACTGCAGCAGTGGCAGCTGTTGTTTTCCAGTACTTCTCTGGGTTAGTATCAAAAAGTCAGTATGTCAGGACCTGTATTGACTGTGATGATTCCTTTTTCAGTTTGTCTCTTTGAAGTACTCCCTACTTAATTATAACAGAGAGGCACTTTAAACCTAGCATTAAAATGCAGTGAGGGGTAAAAGTGATGCTCCACACAAAAAGCTGCCCCCATGTTGAAATGAAACATGGCTATTTAACAGCTGGGTTCCAGTAGTGAAAATTGTTGGGTTTTTTTTATTTATTGTGTACTGATAACAGGGACAGTGTAATGAAACGAAAGCAACATCAAAATATAAAGTGTAAACATGCCAGAGTGACATCTGTAGTCAGTCAGATCACATAGAGCTATACGATATCTATTTACAATAAAGCACACATAACAAAAGATAAATACAAATCTTGCATCATACCAAGTTAAAAATGATTACAGATCTGTTGTGCCATAATCCAATCCACTTCTAGATGTACCCTGCAGCTGAAAGAAATTTATCTAGGGTTGAATGTTTCATTATTAAAAAATAGCTTTCTGGGTAGAGTGCCACTCTAAGTTATGATAAGGTGCATGGTTGCTAAGTGAGCATTTCTGTGATTTTCACCTGGTTTTTATGATGTATTTTAGTGATCAGATTTAATAGCATCAAACCTCATTTACAGTCATTCTTCTCTACCATCACTCTCTACTGATGGATTAAAAAGAGCTATACAGGCCAAGAATATGGCCTGTGAACAGCATGGGGGAATTATGCAAGAAAAGGAGAGCCAAGTCTGACGTGACTCTCTGACCTGCAGCAGTTGGTGTAAAGAAGGTGAAGGAATCATTTTTTGAGCAAATATGACAAACATTACCTGAATGGCTTATTGCATTCTTTCTCGTTCATTTTCCTGACACTGGCTCCATCCCTGAGGTGATGTCTGTGCAATCTGTCAGCATGTTTCAGATGAAAGACAAAGGAAAGTGACATTTGTGCTGGTGATTTTCATTTTTTGTGTAATGAGTTGACCCCCCTGTTTCCATTAGAGTTTTATGTGAGGGCTGTCTCTCCAGGGCAATAGAAAGTGAAAGTTACCAATGTGCATTTCAATTGTTTTGGTTGGCAACCCAATAGCTGAGTTGTTAGCACACATGGGCACAAATGCTCTGAGCATTGAGTCCCCAGGTTCATTCCTGCCGTACTGGAACATTTGCTCTGTTCCAATTCCCCACCACTCTTTCTACCCAAACATCCTGTCTTCACTGTCACTGTCAAATTAAGGCACAAAATGCTACCCCCTAAAAAGTAAAATAGTCTTCATCAGTTTAAACCTGTCATTCTTGCTTAACACAGGATTTCAGCAGTGGCAGTTTGGAGTCTCCTTTGTCATGTCTTCTTTTTCATAATGCACCAAATAGATAACAAATGTGGACTGAAGGCAAGTTAGTTCATCACCTGGAATGTTTTACTACTAAGCCATTATGTTGCAACATATGTAGAATGTGATTTTGCATTGTCTTGTTCAAATAAACAAGGCCTTTCCTGAAAAAGACAGGTGGCAGCACATGTTGCTCCAAAACTTGTACATACTTTTTTGGCATTAAAGGGGTCTTCCCAGACGTGCAAGATGCCCATGCCATGTGCACTACTGCACCCCCATACAATCACAGATAGACACTCAGGCTTAGACCCAGAGTGGCAGCCATGTTTCTGGGTCTTGTATATAGAGTTTAAACTTAGATTTGTTGCTTTTGCAACAGGTCTTATGGAGTGATGAATCCAAATTTAAAATTTTTGGTTCAGATCCTCATCAATATGTACAGAGGAGGTCAGGAGAGAGGTACAACAGTGAGTGTCTACAGCCATCTGTAAAACACGGTGGAGGCTCTGTTATGGTTTGGGGCTGAATTTCAGCCAGTGGTGTTGGATATCTTTTCAAAATTGATGGAATTATAAACACAGAAAAGTACCATCAGATTTTGATCCACCATGCAATACCATCTGGAAAGCATCTGATTGGCAATGATCATTATCAGCATGATAATGACCCCAAACACACTGCCAATGCAGGAAAAGCTTACCTGGTTAGAAAAACACACAATGGAACACTATCTGTCATGGATTGGCCTCCCCAGAGCCCGGACCTCAACATTATTGAAGCAGTGTGGGATCATCTTGACAGAGAACAGAACAAAAGGCAGCCAACATCCAAAGAAGAGCTTCGAATGTCCTTCAAGAAGCCTGGAGAACTATTCCTGAAGACTATTTAAAGAAATAACAAGAAAGCTTGTCTAAAAGAGTTCAGGCTGTGTGAAAGAATAAAGGTGGTCATACCAAATATTGACTTTCAAGCTTGTTAGAATTGTACACATTCTTTTCTTGCCTTATATACTGTATTTCCATGTATGGTTGCACAGGTTTCAATGAATCGCTGCACCTATTTCCCATTTTCCTAGCAAAATATAAAGAAATGATGGGTGGCTCAAGACTTTTGCACAGTACTGTAGTTCTTTTCACTACATAGCTGTGACTGTTTTTAATGTCTGAAATGATATGACAGACATTAAAAAAAAGTCACAGTTCAATATATTCCCCAAGATGCTCAGGGAATATATTGAATAATATTCCCAGAAATGCTCCTAAGATATTGTTTCTAGATTAACTAAAGTGTCCTGATGGTGATTAGCCACTTTTGAAAAGAAAAAACATACCAGAATTCTATAATGATACCAACTTAAGGCAGCATGAATAAAGAACAAATTAAACTTACACTTATTAGTAATATATATAAGAAATCATCATATTTCATATCACATGTACTCACAGTAAAGATTAAAAAACAATATTGTCAGAAGGTTAAATCTGCTTTAATCAATATCTTCATATTAACTATGACTTACCTGTGGTAACTAAGCCAAAGAGAAATATCACCAGTGTTTCAACACCTTTCAGATCATGTTTTTGGTTTACTTAGCCTGAGTCTTCACAGTTTTGATTCACTCTCACCAATCTCATTTTCATCAACAGCAGGCAGCTCCTGTCAGCGCCAAAACTCTGAAACACACACTTTACCTATCAGTGCCAGGATCCAAACAAAGTTAGCAGCCAGCTGGTGAAAAAAAAGTAAAGCATTTAGCGGATACTGTACTTCCATGAGGTATTTGGTTGGTAGAGACCAGACCAAACCTACAACCACACTGAAAGGGAGTCTTGAGACTAACCTGAGACTCAAAAATAATAAAATATTTGCTCTATAAGTTCTGATTGATTAAATAGGCTAGGGTTTGATAGTTCCCCATATTAACCTGAAATCTGAAAATATGCCAGTGCTGTTGTTACATCTTGTTCCCACTGCTTTAAAGTGGCTAAAAATTACTTAAAAGAAAAAAATGCTTGTTTAAATGATCAACATAAAAGTGACCGACTCAGCAATGCTGCACCTGGCAACAGAAATTGCTCTACAGTTCAAGCACTTTGTGTGTGTCATTGGGATTGCTGATTGTTGTTCTATGCTGTCCAGGAGCACTTAGCTACAGTAGCCCATTTATTGTCATTTGACATCTGACGTCCTTGTTCATCTCAGTCAGGCTTAGATGCAAAGTCATCTCTGGGTAATGGTGCAAACACTGCAAATGGTAAGCAAGCCCATTATGGCTGAAGAATGCAGACAGCAAATCTTTGCAGAGTTAGCCAAACTATATTTGTGAAACCATCACATACATCACATCTCTCTTAAAAGTCTGTTGTGAATGAGAATATGAGACATTAAACGAAGGCAGACCTGGGATTTAACATTTAACCTTTATATTATTAATTGGAGGAATGTGAAGTGGATTACCCTCGTTCTGGCTGGCATCATTTATAAAGGATGTCTACTTTTTAGTGGTTTATGTGTGAAACTGTTGATGCCCAACACACCTTTTTAGCTTGTGGGTGAAGTACTGGAGTACAAATGTGAGACTAGAAATGTGTGTGCGCATTTTCTTCCCCTGTATTTTAAACAGACAACATGGAAATTCCAGCTGCATGCATTGCTAGACCTAAGATTGGATGTAAACAACAGAGAGACACCAACCTGACAGTCAAAAGTGAGGATAATTTATCTTCCCCTGCATCTATCTCAGCAGTAAGCCAGCTCTGTCAGTACCCATGCAGTGAAGACGTTGTTGTTTGAGCCCATTATAAAAGTTCAGGCCGTCACTAAAGGAGTCAGGGAAACAGAGCTCCTCTAGCTTGACAGCAAATCTTTACTAAAAGCATATAATAGGAAACTTTTTTCCCCTGCACAGATGCCAACATTACGCTGTATGCATGAGTAATGCAGGCAGGTTGCACGGCCCATGCCACTCCACGCTTTGATCAAATAAATATTAAAAACAGTTGCCAAAGTAACAGAATGCTTAATTGCAGCATATTGAATGATAAATAGGGCAGCGTGTTCTCTTAAAAACGCAGGTTAATTGGCCTGCCAGGCTGTGGTGTTGATTTTGCTCCAAAGCAAAGTTTCTGCTGACTAATGACAGCCTAAATTGGAAACATTTAGTTTACTCCCAATTAAATCTTTAACCTATAAAACTACTATAATTGATAAACTATGTTGGCATCATATGATCCTTTTTTTTTTTTTTACTGAAATCCAAAACAAACACACTGACGTCCAGCCAGTGGTACTTGACAAAGTAAGGCACTTCACCCTGCTCATCCTTCTCTGCCTATTCAGCAAGTGAGGAGGGGGGACGACAATAAATCAAATTCCCCATTCCTGCTGTAGTGCTCCACAGGTCCAGGAGGACAGTGTCCACTTCCTTACATTAATCTTTTAATGGACTCTCCTCCCTTCTCTTTGGCAGCTGCACTTCCCCCGACAGGTCAGCAACGATTGCCGGGGTCATTAGTCCTCTGATAGGCTGAACGATAAGATCAGCAACAATGGGGACAAGGTGTGGGAGAGACGGCGCTGAGCTAGCTACAGCCCTCTGGGTTAGAGGGGAGAGTCGTCTTTGCAAGGTCGTTCTAAGAGAGTAAGACAGCAAGAGTCAATTTAGTGGTGAAGAGCAATGTTTAGGGTTGCGTTGCAGTGCTGATGCTTCGATAGATGCTCTGTGAACATTGGATTCTCACAAAATTTGAAGCTGCAGTTACAATAGTGACTCTTTTGTAATACATGTATTAAATTACCTTTTTATTTAATCTCTGGATTCAGTGATTTTGTGTACTGATCTTTACTCTCTTTAATTATTAAAGTTGCATTTTCAGGGTGTGGCAGACTACTTAAGATTTTGGATTTCTGACATGTGTTTCATGCAGAGCTGTACCACAGATGAAGGGTGACTCTGAATAGTACAACAGAGCGCTCCAGTTTGGATCAAGCAAATAAGGCTGGAAAAAGCCAGCTTTTCTCTTAATGAACCCAGAGGAAGGTATTTTATAAAACAAAAGGAAGCGATAAGAGAGAGGATGTTTGTTCTCCAGGAAAAGCTTTTGGCCTGTCTTCTGATGCAGTTTTCACAGTTGGCCGCATCCAAGTTAAAATTAACTACAGACAAAAACAGTTCAATACATATTGTCAGAGGGGAACAAATGGGCTGGAGTTGGTGGGTTGATAGGGGGTAAATGTATTTCTTAATCTGCACTGTGGTATAAGGGTAACTGGGTAAATGTGGTCCACTACTCACAACAAGTCCCTTGAGAGATTATACCAATTGCCATTTCAGAAATGAATTCAGTGACCTACAGTAATGTGAAATTCATTTGCACAGTGTTTGCTGCCAGACAATTGTGTTTGTGTGTGCGTGCTTGTGCATGGGTGTGTGTTGTGCATTTCCTACTATGGCAACAAAAGCAGTTGAAATAAAAGTAGGAAATAAAACAAACATGACAAAGGGACAGATGCCAAAGAGAATGTCAGCATGATATTTGACTCTGAGGTAAAGGACTGTCTCAAAGGTTCGTGCAAGATGCGGAAAAGTGGAAGAGTCGACAGTGTTGAAGCTTACAAGCTACACATTATGTCAGAGCACGACCAGGTGCATCCTCGTTTTTTCAACTTTTACAGGTTTTGCTGTCTCATAAACACAGAGTGCTACCATAACATCCTAAAGCATCTGAGGGAGTGCATTTGGTACAAACAACCTTAAATGTGTCATGTGCCACTGTGCACTGAAAACACAAAGTTATTTGACCACCCCAACACAATCACAGGCATCCTCACTGCTAGATTTGGCTCCCTATGACTCAGTCCTTTTCCCCAAAATTAAATTGAAGGGTTGCAGTTTTGACACACAAGAGAAGATCCAGCATTTATTTCAGATGCACAACTGCTTATAGCAGCACTACTTGAAGCATTGCAGCACTGCCCAAGGAGACTACATTTAAGGATAAGTAGATGGACCAGTTTCAGATCAGATATGTTTTGTTTTGGTTTTTTTATGTCACAGAACTTTATGATTGTACCTCTTACTTTACATTTTCTGATACTTTATACATTTACTCCCCTACATTTTAAAGAAACTGTAAGAAACTTGAAACCAGATTGGTGGACAGGTAATATAAAACCTAAAACAATTCATGACTTTCTACATGTATGGTCAGCTGCCCTCTGGGCTGTATTTTGATCTTGAAAATAAAAATATGGTTGTACAGCCACAATTCCACAAAGGCTGAGATGCTGTGTAAAACAGAATGCAATGATTTGCAAATCTCATAAACCCATATTTTATTCACAATATAACACAGAAAATATATCAAATGTCTAAACTTAGAAAATGTGCAATTTTAAGACAAAAATATGGTCATTTTGAATTTGAGGGCAGCAACACACCTCAAAAAAGTTGAGACAAGGCCAAGTTTACCACTGTGTAGCATCCCCTCTTCTTTTAACAATAGTCTGTAGACTGTTAGGCACTAATACACCCTCATGCCATCAGAGATGAGGTGTCTATGTTTTCCAAAAAAAATTTCAAATTTCAATTTGTCCGACCACAGAACAGTTTTCCACTGCCTCAGTCCATTTTAAATTACCTTTGGCCCACAGAACACAGCAGCATTTCTTGATCATGTTCACACGTGGCTTCTTTGCATAATAGAGCTTTAACCTGTGTTTGTGGATGGCATGGCGAACTGTGTTCACAGACAGTGATTTCTGGAAGTGTTCCTGAGCCCATGCGGTGATTTCCATGACAGAATCATGCCTGTTTTTAATGCAGTGCTGCCTGAGGGCCCAAAGATCACAGGCATCTAATACTGATTTTCGGCCTTGTCCCTTGCGCACATAGATTTCTCCAGATTCTCAGAATTGTTTGATGTACTGTAGATGATGAGATATTCAGACTCTTCAGAATTTTACATTGAGGAACATTATTCTGAAATTGTTCCACAATTTGTAGACATGTTTTTTTGCAGATTGGTGAACCTCTGCCCATCTTTGCGTCTGATAAACTCCGCCTCTCTAAGATGCTCTTTTTGTACCCAATCATTTTACTGACCTGTTGCCAGTTAACCTAATTAGTTCTAAAATGTTCCTCCAGCTGTTTCTTTTTAGTACCACTTACTTTTCCAGGCTTTTGTTTCCCTTGTCCTAACTTTTTTGAGACATGTTGCTGCCATCAAATTCAAAATGAGCTAAAAATTTTCATGAAATAGTAAAATGTCTCACTTTAAACATTTGATGTTTTCTATGTTCTATTGTGAATAAAATATGAGTTTATGAGATTTGCAAATCACTGCATTCTGTTTTTATTTACAACTTTTTTGGAATTGGGGTTGTATGTACACAGGGTATACAACCACTCAACTTGAGCAATGTGTAACCACATTCAGTGCACTCAGATTTTAACCTGCAAGGAAAGAAAGGCTGTTGGTGCGAGCACTTCTAACTTTAGCCATATGACATGTGTACAACGGCACAAGAGGCCACATGTTTAGGCACCATTTAAAATTTGATTATTGAAGAATGTGGGTTCAAACTGCTCTTAAATACACAGTTTATACATTGTTTAACCACATCCCCTAAACTGTGCATAATATTGATTGCTTTCTTACTTTAGGGCTAGTCAAAAAATCAGTCACCAGGAGCATCACTACTTTTTACAAGATAACATTTATGAAGATAGATCGTCAGAGGAATCCTATAATGTGCCTTATTTTACTAATTATATTCTAGCCACTAATCAAATTAGACAACGGTTTGCATACCAGTAACCTCACAAACATGCACACACACAAAATGAAACACGAAAGTCAAATTAAGTAAGCAGCGTAGGCTGCTGAACCCTCAGTGCTACAGCCTTCTCGCATGTTATTATTTTAGAAGACACAAAAACACTTGGACTGATTAGTTCTGGGAATAAATGATCTCTAATTAGGCTAAGTGCTTCAGAGGGAATATTTTAGAAGACAAGGAGCCCTGAACAACTCCACACAAAAACAAGAGCTAAAACACAGAAGTATCTTCTGTTTCTTCTGATAGCGAGAGGCACAGAGATGAGGAGAGACAGAGGAAGGCTGTGTGGGCGATGTAGTTTGTATGGCACGCACACAAACAGTATTTCTTCCTCTTCTAGTGTAATTAATAAGCCACGAACTGTTGTGCTTGAAAAGCAAAACAAGTTTGATCAGTTTGAAAATTTGAACATCAGAAATTGTGTAATCTGAAATCAGTGAACTGCATCCAGCTCACATGTACCAAGTATCAAAGGGTTACGAGCAATATTAGGGGTAATGTGTTACAAAGTAAAACATTGAATACCATACAGTTATGTGAATTGGATTACGTAAGTTAAGTTGCATTATTATCAGATAAAAACATTGTTAATTAGTAATTGTGTAAAAAGCCAGAAGTGTAACAGATTACTTTAGGGAGTAAATAAGTTAAGAAATGCATTATTTTTTATTTAAGTAATGACTGATTTCATACTCGCGAGCTGAGCTTTTTCTGGGCAGAGCCATTACTCATTTATGTTTATAAGACAAATTATTTCTCATTCAAACAACAATTGTCTGAATATAATATATAAGTCAATGTGTGATCAATATAACAAAAAAGGGATTTAGCATATTCGGTGCATTGTGGTTTGTTGTTGGATAGGTGAAAAACTGGAGCTTATTTGTTCTCATTCACATAAATAAGAAAGCAGTATAATAGAGAGCTATAATAGACCGTATAATAGAGAGAAGTTGCATTCAAAAATCCTGAATATGGGAGATTTCCAGAACATCAAAGAAGGCAGTTGTCTCAACCCTGCACCCAAAGAGGGAAACATGAGTTACTGTCATATGCGCACAGTTGAACTTCATGACAATTTAAACTGTGTGTTGGCAGGCACATCAATTTGTTATGTAATTTGTAGCAATATCCATTGTAGCATAGTATCAGTCTGTGTATTTGCTTGGCATTTTGTCAAATACAACTACACAAGACTACAGGAAATTTTTGTAAGGCTCTTTTTGTATTTTGTGCTAAAGCAGATGCATGAATTTGTACAAATGTGTATTCTATTGGGGTTTTAAGATGAAGAAACTTTTGACCACACAAAAACAATATTAATCTTTTCAGATATATGTTCCTGACTGTATCCTCACTAATGTCTTCACTGACTGGTCTTGTACAATAGTTTAAAGATGGGTTTTTATGTAACTGTTTCATTATAAAGAGTTCATTGATTGCACTAACTTTATCCAATGTGCATGCAAAAGGCCAGAAATATGCTAAACTTACACAATTGTTGAGAGGATTTTATGCTTTATGCTCATGCTATTCAGTTAGGTCTTTGAATTATTTTTTAGCTAAACCTGGAGGACGCATGTGGTTCTGAAAATAATATAAGGTGAATAAAAAGAAATCAGCAGTTACAGAGCAGAATGTCTTACAAAAAAAAAACAGGGCTTTTATTTTGAGTGTAAAGATACCATCTCTCAGGGACGACTAATGTAAAAGGACATAATGTAAAATAAAAGACTTTAATAAGATGTATAAGAATATTCAGGAGACCTACTATACACATAACGAGAGATGTTTTTGCTAAAGTTAATGAAATGTGCCCTTTGAATAGGGAAGGAAGATTTTAATCTAAACTGCCTTTGAACTGAAGGATCAGAGACACCCGAAGAACAAGATCTGAAAATTGAAGAATTTCTGCTTTTCACTCAAGGAGCAATAAACTTCCTCAAAAACCATGCAGTCAACAATTTTAAACCCTTGCCTTTCGGGAAGAATACAGTTCCAATAATTGCATCAATAGCACACTGCAAAAAAGTGCCCACAAACTGCCTGAATGCATCAAGCAAGGTGGATTTATCCATTTAGGTACCCTATGCAAGACTAAGATGGAGATATAGTGAAGTGCCATGGTGTAATTCAAATGACAGTACTTCACTTTGGCCATAAGTCCCACAACAAAATAGCCCAATAAATTCATTGATAATTATCAGTCCAAATCTGCTGCCTGTGTTGGAGACGTCATTGTTTTATTACTTTATAACTGCGATTTCAGAAAATTCTGCTAGTCTTGTGATAATTTATACAGCAGCAGCAACTTATGATACAATATTGTTTTCATTGTTAATAGGCTGCCACATTTTGGTAGTTAGAAGTCACACCCTATATGCAGTTATGCAAAAGATTCTTATGCACAGTACTGATACAATAATCTCTACTGCAAGGCCATGACCAATCCTGTCTCTGTGACGGGTAAAATTATTAGTTATGAGTAATTAACAGACTTTTTACTCTTGTGACAGGAGTGTAACTGTGTGCAACTCACTCGCTTTCAAGATGGTTGCATTGAATTATTTTGCATTTGGCGACAGATTGCAAGTAGTTGGTGGGAGGCAACTTGTCTCCAAACAAATGCACTGACTCAGATTGACTGCAGTCACTCTCAGATACAGTTCTGTGCAAAGGTATTGAGTCACCCCTCATTTCTTTATATTTCGCATTCAAGGAGCCAGACTTTCTTGTAAAGTCAAAGTGGTCTTTAGCAGTAGTTCTCCAGTCTTTATGAAGGTCTTTCAAAGTTTTTCTTTGGAAATTGGCTGCTTTTTCACTCATTATCAGTCCAGTCCTTGTACCAGTCCATTTTCAGAGGAATGTTTTTTTTGTCACAAAAATACATAATATATGTTCCCATTTTTTTTTTTTTTAGCTGAATCTATGAAAAATGCCAAAGATAACACAATATAACAGGCATAAAATAGTACTTTTGTACCAACAGGGTGATTCCCAAAGACCTTTTAACTGGAAACTTGGCATATCTCAGCATGGTGTGCAGTGTGTCTTTAAAATGTTTGAGGAAACTGACAAATGAAGGGCAAAAGAAGAAATGGCAGGCCTAAAACCTATCTACAGCAGATCAACAGGATCTGAAAGTCATGTCCTTAAAAAATAGGGGAAAAAATCCAGCAAAGACCTGACACAGGACCTGAGAGATGCATCTGGCCCTTCAGTTGAGCCATCTACTGTTCACTGAAGCCTCATCAGAAATGGTCTCAGTGGAAGGATGTCTGTCATAAAGCTTTTCTTAAGGGAAAGGGGAGAAAAGGATTAGGTATGCCACATTACAGGTCAGGACAGAGGTACAACAGTGTCTACAGCCATCTGTAAAACATGGTGGAGGTTCTGTCATGGTTTGGGGCTGCATGTCAGCCAGGGGTGTTGGAGATCTTGTAAAAAATTGAAATTACAAAACGTGGAAAAGTCCTGTCAGATTTTGATCCACCATGTAACACCATCTGGAAAGCATCTGATTGGTAATCCCAAACACACTGCCAATGCAGTAAAAGCATACCTGGATAGAAAAACACACAATGGAACACTATCTGTCATGGATTGGCCTCCCCAGAGCCCGGACTTCAACATTATTGAAGCAGTGTGGGATCATCTTTACAGAGAACAGAACAAAAGGCTGCCAACATCCAAAGAAGAGCTTTGAATGTCCTTCAAGAAGCCTGGAGAACTATTCTTGAA
>VUQI01062095.1:0-11217 GCA_015106735.1 Paratilapia polleni
AGTGTGTCACACTGAATTCATTACCATTAATGTTGTTTTGTTAGACATTAATAAAGTCTAGAACAGGGGGATTGACATATGCAAAATGTCACCTACCTATGAATTCTCCTTGTGCACTCCAAAGACGCACCGTGTAGTCAGTGGATGAGGTAAGCACCACTTGATCATTGTCAACAATCTGCAGGCTGGACCAGAATAAAGAGACATGAGATGAAATGTGTGAAGGCATTTCTGGCAGAACACACTAAATCATCCACCCTGTTGGTACGTCAGATGGCAGATGCACCCTGGGCCGCTTCTCACCTATACTGATTGTCTGTTTAAGCCCTTCCCACACACGCAGTCTCTACTATACTTTGTTTGTGTACTGCAGCAGGAGGAAGTTACCGGCGAGCTGTTTCTGTTTCTGTTGCTGCTGCTGCCGCTGCTACTGACACCTCAGACTGAGAATGAGTGGATTCACTAAGGATGTACCCATGAGGAATTTTAAGCATGCAACTAACTAAAAGTTAAGCACACAAAGAGTCTGATTCAGTCAGGTCCACAACAGTCAAAAGAGGGATGTCATTTCCATTGGCATGGCTCTTTTCTGTGCCTCCCTGCTCTTTCCAGTAGATACATGGAACGCTAGAGGTGGGGAGGGCAGCAGCAAGACCCCTGAGCAAAAAAGAGCAGGCATCAATGAGAACATATATGACAGCGATTAACTCAGAGAAAGCATGAAGAGAGGAGCTAGGGTGGAGGTGGGTTGCAAAACAGCTTGCAGATGCACAGCAGGGCAGGCTAAAACAGCTTAAATATTACATCCTATATGAGATTTGCCAATTAGATGCCCAGGAGGGTGGCTGATGTGGGCTGGCACTGAGATCAGCTTCCTGGATTGAGACTGAGGCTGACTTTGTGGTCCGCCTGAACGAATGCTGTGCTGTATTTTTGTATTATACATACCCAGTAACTGTGTTGGTGTGGGCACGCCAAAAGGTTTCCGCTAAATGAATAAAGAAAACTATTTGAAAATGTTCTGATAAAGAGCACATTATATTTTCACTGGTTGCCTAATCAAAGGACAAAGCAAGGAAAAAGATGAAGCTAACCTCTTGGTGATTTTTTCTCAGGGTCAAGCTTCTCCATGCTGTAAACATAGATGTAACCAATTCTGTCAGCCATGTACAGCAACACATCCTTGTCTGTTTTGGCCAGTTTTGTTATCTTTTGTTGAAATTTAGACTGAAAAGTGCAGATGCAAATAAGAATTAGAACTCATAAATACTACTGTACAGACATATTGCCAATTATTCAAACCCATTATGCGGTAATGGCTCTCTTCAACTCAAATGAACAGAATAAAAAGGACAAAATCAAACAGTAACAGCCATCTCCCCCGTGGTGACTAAATGTTACCTTCCCTGTCGAGAGACTTAATAGCCTACATTTCACTGAATAACATCTATCTTCAAATAATCTGATATAAATATAAAGTAATAAAAACTGCACCAGGCAACAAACTAAAGAATGTAATAATAAAGTGAAATGAAATTAAATGAAAGTATGTGAACCATTGATGGTTGGTAAATAAACACAGGTGAACTATGAAAGTAAAGCACCAATTGTTTTGATATTGAAGAGTTTTGCGTGTCATTTGTGCTACATTTTTTGTCCGTTATTTGTGCTGACTGAAGCAGAATTTCATTGGCATAAAGCATGTTTTATTTTAGCTTTGAGGGGATTGGGTGGGAGAACTGCTCAGATGCCCTCATGTTCACCCATCTCCCAAAAGCAAGGGGCCCTGCTTTGCATTAATTAGCTGCAAGGAATGTACCTGGTGGTTTCTTAAAATCTAGAGCTAAGCAAAGAACCTGCACAGTATACATTATCTTACTCTTTATTCAGCTGTTTTAAAGATAAGAGAAAGAAAATAAGTATTCTTTGATTGCCAAAAGGGGAAAAGTGGAAACATTGCAGGGTAAAAGATCTCACAGCTTTGAAGCTGCTCACAAACTTTCCTCCGCTGAGCACATTCCAGAGATTTACACAACCTTTAAGAAGAGAAAATACATAATTAACACTGTAAGGTTGCAAAAGTGCAGTCTTGCTCGGTAGACTTGTTTGTAGCACTGACCTTCAGCCCCAGATGACAGCAGAGCTGTAGTCGAGGAAAACTGGTCTAAGTTGGAGTTCTTCAGGAAAATTATGCTTGGAACACTTGTATCCAGACCTAACTGAGAGAGAGAAAATGAGACAAATGCAGTGGTTTGATCACATAAAATTTCACTCTGAAGCTCCAAAAATCACCTTTAACATTTTGATGTTCAGCCACAAGGGGGCTAACAAACCGACACTGTATGCGTCCAGAAACCACGTTCCACACTATAATCTCTCCATCGTAGCTGCCAGTGGCCACAAGAGATGGGGGGCACTGTGCCACACAAAGGATGTCGTCCTTATGGCCATTTTTCTGAGGAGAGACAAACTGTTAGGCATTGGGAGAAAACTCTGTCCATGTTTGCTCAAGATAAAGTGCATTTCTTTTTTGATTGCCTAAGCTTGTTTTAACTAATTAAGGAAGCATGATAAAGCTTCAGCTTTATCTGTGATACTTGAAAGGAAAGGTCTCATCGTTTAAAAATAGAAAAATGCCTGATACATCATGGAGGATCAGTATCAGGATCCTAACAGGATTCAGGGGAAACAGCTAGCTTGGCTAACCCATATTATTTCGCCATTCTTTCAAAAAAAACAAAAAACAAATTACTTTCGAACAGACCAAGCACAATTTTAACAGTATATCACAGTATATATCTCATTTAACTAAGCAAGGATGTGAATATATTGTTAAATATTTCCTTAATCTTATCAGCTTGGAAATGATCAAGGAGTTTGCACACCTCATGGAATAAGTAAATGTCAGAAAGGTCAGCGTCTGTTAACCAATAATTTACAGGAAATGAAAAATTGGAGGAGTTAAGCACACTCATTAAAGAGCTGAGAGGAATCAGGATGAAAAATATTTGGAATCATTTGAAGCCTTATATGAATGTCAAATAGTTTTCACTGAAGTCTTGATTTTGCTTAAAATACTCGAGCCAAATGTGTCACACATGGATTAGCAGCTCATTTGATGTCAAACCCCTGAGCAAGCAGACAAGCCAAACATTACTCCTGCTGCTGTACTTCACACTGATACAAAGTGATTCATCTCATCCTTTATGTGCTTATTTCTCACTGCACTCAACAGGAAGATTTTGCTTGGAGTGATGCTGCCAACGTGAAACTGTATACACCATGAACCAAATCGGGAAAAGCAGATGGCATTTTGAACTCAGACTATATTCCATGCCAAAGTGAAATATTTAGCAGAACTGGGTCGTGTTTTTAAAATTTAATGAGATGCAACACAACACTGACCATCTGGAGGAACTGAAAAATTCACACTGAACTGGAGGCTCAGTGGCTAATGGTGAGGAGAGCAGTACATATAAAACAACCCATTGATCTTCCTCCTGTAGGCCATTAATGAAAAACAATTTCAAGAGAGCCCGCTGTAGATAATCAGAGGGGTCACTTTTCTTCTTGGCCACTGTAATGCAGCCTTTCTGTTCTGTTAATGGGCATCTTTGAGAGTGAAAGGAACCACCAGCCATAATGAAAGAGATGGAAGGGCATGGGAGTCACCTCATCCAATGAATCATGCAGCATTAGTGAGAATCAGTTTTCCTCCTACAGCTCATGTATGCAGAACCGTGTCCTCCTGTCAGAGATAACTCCACTAAATTATTCAGGTAAGATCAGATGAAACAAAAACTGTAATTTATGAGATGATATTTGGGCGACTGATTACGCAGCTTTGAGAGCACTAGTCACCTTCAAAGAAAAATAAAAATCAGTGCACTTGGCAATTTTACCTTGTAATGAAGTGAGGATTCGCTTGATCTGCAGAGGTGATTAAATGTTTAGAGTGTCTAAAGCAGCATAATTTGTTATTTTGGGGCTCAGAGCTGTTTGGCAGAAATGCCTCAAGAAAATCTCTTTCATCCAGATATGATGCTCAGACAAAGGAGATTATGCTGAGTTTTCCTCTTGTGCCACCACTACATCAAAATGTTAATTTGTCCATTAATTGAAAATATAACACAACATACTTGCGAATCTAATGACTATATACTATGTTAGCAATATTTAGCTCCACGCACAACTATACCACAACATAACCTGGAAGAGTCTTGTTTATTAATACACTAGAAGGTGTTAAAACAATACATCTTTTCTGAGTTTTCATCAGGAAAATACTGTACTTTAAAGGTCTTGAAATCAGATTACATCAAAATATTCATTCTCAATGAGATATGTACCAAAATGTAAAACATATTCTATAAAAATCCTCAAAGATTACTAAGTGTCTAAACCTTTTATTGTTTTGTTTTTCTTTAGAAACCAATCCTGATATCATTGTATACACAAAACAGCACATAGAATCACAAACATTCTATGGATACTGAGATACCTTATAAGACAGTGTAATATGAGTGTTCATGCACTGTGTTCTGGACTAAATCAGTTATAAAACCATCCTCATTTCAGCAGAAGCTCAGATTCTGTGGAGCAGATCCTGTCATGAACTACAAGCATAGGTGACAGGTCAAAGCTCAGGTCCCCAGGAACTAAGGGACAAAGAAGTGATGTGAGGAAACTGATGTGTATGGAATAAAATTAACAAAATATCAGCATAATTAAGCACTGTGGGACATTTATGAGAGGAACACTTTAGACATTGTAAAACCTAGGAGAAAAGGGGCAAAACTGAGGGTAGGAGAAGAGAGTGAGGCAGGGGGGGATATTTCACTGCTTGAGTTTAAAATGTATCTGCAGGCAATGCTGCACAGTAGGGCAGAGATCAGGGAGGCTTTGTTACCCATCTCTCCCTCTGAGCTTTCCAGCCAGTCAGCAAAAATGATTCTTTGGACCTTCATAAGACTACAGTGTCCTATATGTGTTTGGGTAATATGAACACAGCACAGCATCAACAGGGAAGCTTTATCTTCACTGCTCGGAGGTGCAACAGTAACTGAGGCAAAGCATGGGCAGGACTGGCCTGGCAGCTCTACTAAATAATGTATAAAGATGATTTGTCCTGTGACAGTTGGGATAAAAATGCACCATGTATGTATGTAGCATTCGGATTACACAGGCAGACCTAAGTAGATACTGAAAAATCAGATGCAGGCTTCAATTTGTCTAAAAAAAAAAAAAAAAAGGTCACACACACAAGTATGACCAGCAAAATGCTCTAACAGTACAAGCATTTGTACTCAGTCTGCAGAATGGCACCTCATGAGAACGTATTCTAATTATTATATGAAGAGCATTTTAATGATGGATGTGATTAAATATTTTGTATACAACCAGGTTCTAACAATTATAAGATTATGTTTCATATTATGATTGTATGCATTATTAGATAATCTGCAATGTAGATTCAAAGAAACATTGATTTTGACATGATTATTATAAATAGACAAATATGGAGGTAATTCAGCTACAGACTACAACTACTGTTTTTGATCAGGTTCCAACAGGAAGACTCACTTTGTCCTTTTGTCACTTTAGTACAGAAGCCTACTTTTTTTTATATAACATTTGAATTCATCCAGTATTTCTACTGCTATCATCAGCTTCACCTGAAATAAATGTCACAGGGGAACACAAACTCAAAGGACATTAAACTACCCCTTTTTTTTTAGCCTGTGTGAGCTCGTGATGTTAGACTTGCTGTCAAAAGAGTTTTTGCAGGAGTGTTCATAATTACCAGATCATCCTGCCACAAAGCCTGTGGCCTCTGGACATGATGAAGGTCCTCAGGTATGTCCTGACAAAATACAGACATTTGATCAGCAAATGCGGAGGCATTTTATATCTTAGTAGTACATGTTTTATCTTTGAAACATCCTTTTAGGACAAGAAGTGTCATCGGCTGTGGAGTAAAAAATGTGCACACTTTTTTCTCAGTTGTCTGGTTTTATAATACAATTTTTAAAAGGCCATATGTGGTATGAACTCTTTTTTTTTCTATTTCAGAATGGAGGTTAGCTGGTAATGACAGTGTAAACAAATGCAAATAGGATGCAACATGATGGAAGGATGGGGGAAAGGAGAGATAATTGGAAAGGGATTTCCGAAATAAAACTGACAAATAATATCTTGAATTCTCTCATTTCTTTTGTACTCACTGGGTAAATGTCAATCTTCCGGTCCCTTCCGACTGACATCACATAGCTTCAAACAGAAATTGCACAGGCTCAGCATGGATTCAAATTTATTCTAACCCAAGAACACTTGCCAAATATCACATCATTACTCACAAATTCCTGTGGACTTGGAGAAAGATGCAGTCACACGCCTCATGACATTCACCATCTACAGGAAAAAATTGAAAGTAACTTTTCAATTACCGGATCATTTGGTGTTTCAAACTTTTTGCTCTGACAGTAAAAAAAATTTTTTACAAGACATACCTTTCTTTAATGTCTTCAGGCACAGACCATTGTTGAAGTTCCAGATTTTTAAACACCCATCTCTTCCACCGGTGATGAGTCTGCAAACTCAAAAACATACTGTGAGAATGGCATCTTATGGCAATGTAACACATGTATGATAAAGTAGTGGCTTAGTATATTATATAAAAATTGAAACTTCTTGTTATACCATACCTCCTCCCTTTGGGATCAAATGTCATGCATGTGATAGAAGACAAGTCATGTGTGCCACCAAACTCAAAAACCTGATGACCGGTGTCAAAATCCCAGACTCTCACCACCTAAAAACAGCAACAGCTCAAGTTTATTGTATATTTGGTGTGCAGAATATCCAATATGGTGGTCGGGGATCTGTTTTAACACAAACTGGATTCATTTTCAGCAGAAATATTAAGCTGGTTATCGTGTTGCAAAGCACCAATTTACTCACAGATCCCTCAGTGCAGCTGACTACCTGACGAAACTCCTCACTGTAGCCGCAGCACAAAACAGGCTCATTATGAGAAACAGTGAAATGATGGTGAAGCCTTTGCCTGACAAAAGAAAAAGATAAGAAAATGAAAAAGAGGGAGATTAGCATTAAGGAGCTGCAGTCACCTCTGCAAAAACAAATCTCCATGTTTAGAATGAAAGCAGGGTCTTAGTTTAAAATCAACAACTGTATTTAACTTCAGAGCATATTAGACCCGCTCACTAGCTGAGCTCAAAGGCACGACATCCTACCTTAACTTCAGAGGGAGCATAGTCATACAGTCCGCTGCAATATACAGAGATTTCATGGCAGAGGAATACGAGCATGCAGATATATCACCATGAATCCCACTTGCTTTGGGGTCTGCTGTAAACAGGCAACACTGATCCTGAAGATGCCAAATCTGAAGTAAACAGGGGAACAGTGATGAAAGACCTCACAGTGTTTACCTGTGTAAAAGTAGCAATGCCACACTATGAATTATGCCAAGTAAGAGAATAAAGTATACTAGAATTATACAGTCATGTGAAAAATAGCATAAAATAAAGTTTTTAATGGGTCTGTGCAGTCCCATTAAAAACGAAGTACACCCCATGATTCAGTAGCTTGTAGAGCAACCTTTAGCAGCAATAACTTGAAATAATCATTTTCTGTATGACTTTCAGTCTCTCACATTGTTGTAGAGGAATTTTGGCCCACTCTTCTTTACAATGTTGCATCAGTTCATTGAGGTTTACAGAGCTTTGTTTATTCACAGCTCTCTTAAGGTTCCCCCCACTTTCAATTCAATCGGGTTGAAGTCTGGACTTTGACTGGGTCATTGCAGCACCTTGATTCTTTTCTTTTTCAGGCATTCTGTTGTAGATTTGCTGATGTGCTTTGGATCATTGTCCTGTTGCATGACCCAATTTCAGCCAAGCTTTAGCTGTCAGACAGGTGGCCTCACATTTCACTCTAGAATACTTTGGTATACAGAGGATTTCATGGTTGACTCAATGACTACAAGATGCCCAGTTCCTGTGGCTGCAAAATAAGCCCAACCCCTCCACCACCATGCTTGACAGTTGGTATGAGGTGTTTGTGCTGATATGCACGTGGCACTGTGCATTATGGCCAGACATCTCCACTTTGGTCTCGGCTGTCCAAAGGACATTGTTCCAGAAGTCTTGTGATTACAAACCTAAGCTGTGCTGCAATGTTCTTATTAGACAGAAGAGACTTTCTCCTGGCAACCCTTTCAAACAAGCCATGTTTGTTAAGTCTTTTTCTAACTGTACTGTCATAAAAGTTAACTTGCTAACTGATGTCTGTAGAGTGTGAGATGTAGCTCTTGAGTTTTTTGCAATTTCTCAGAGCATTGCATGGTCTGACCTTGGGGTGAATTTGCTGGGATTTCCACTCCTGGGAAGATTGCAGCATTGTGTTAACACTCCTGAATGCTCCAGACCAGAAGACTGCCAAAACTTCTGCTTTTAAAGAGGTGGTCATACTTGCTGATTTTGAGTTAATCAAGTTCATTTGAATAGCAGCACCTGGTAGCAGTAAGGCTATGCTTAGTTTTTCACATGACTGCATAGAGTCCTGTGAAAACTTTCTTTTTCACAGGACTGTATATACTGAAAGTATAAGAAGTAAAAGTATTTAGCAGTCGAATGTCTTCTGCCAGTGTTATATTTTACCACTGGATCATTATTGTTGTGATCCATCAGTAATCATCTATCAAGTAATGCAATTTAACTTGCAACTCACTGTCAAATATAAATGTATAGTATAAATATCTCCAGTGGAATACAGTGGAGCTAAACTGAAATGTGGCTAGCAAACTAAGGTAACATTGAGCTGTGAATTTAATGCAAAGTAAATGTTATGTCTAGCTTTCTAACACCCACAGGGCTTGATGGCTATATGATATACTATATAATATCAATGGTAATTCATCTGGACAATTTGGAAAACACAAAATCACAAGTGAAATCAGTCACAAGTCACTTTGACAGTGCAGTCTATGGAGACAGAGAAGATTTGATTGTCTTCTGAGGAGATGCCGATGGAGACGATGGGAGCAGAGTGGCCTTTCAAAATACCGGTTGGTTTCCTAAAATGAAAATTGAATCAGGAAATAAAATTTTAGCTTTTTAAACCATAATGCTTGCTCAAAGAAATCCCAATGGAACTCAGGTTCCTCACCCAGAACAATGTGGGTTCCACAGGCGTATGAGTTTGTCCATGCCTCCAGTAACCAGCAAAGTGTGCTTCTGACAAAGGTCAAAGGTCCTGACACCTTTGTAGATGGTGAAGACAGTCTGATCACATGATGCCCGGACCTGTGGCGTCCAGGTCAGTTGGATCTTCTTGGTTTTACCGTCATAGCAGGCCTCTCTAATCTCATTCAGCTGTTGCTTAGTATCTGTTAAAGGCAACATGCAGCCTCAAGAAGGAAGGGAAAAAAAAACCCATAAACATAAGCATTTTATTACAAGACTTTGTGTATGAGCATCAATCAAAACATGCTTTCTGCAGCAAGGGTAAGTCATTATCAGAATAAATGACCAAGTCTGCAAGTGGACAAGCCCACTTACAGGGCGATCACGCACACACACAGGCAGGAATTGATTGGTGAATTTGTGATAGATGAGTCATCATGAGTCATTTCTCACAGGTATCCATCCAGGCTGCCTAATGTTCAACACCAAGTTTAATTACTGCACACTGCAGAATTTTAAAGATGCGTCATTCTCATTACAGAGACTCTGTGTGTGTGTGTGTACAGCCAGGTAAATATGCATTTTAAGTAACAACAATAAAGTCATGATTGTTTGCTACTGTATTGAATATACTATGCCCAAAAGACAGAGAAACAGAGTTGAACAGAAATTACCTATAACAAGAGAAGAATATTCTTCATTTGATGAGGAGACAACAGCTTGAAGACTGTGAAAATATTTAACCTAAATTAGGAAAGAAAAGTTTGAATGTCAGGATTATCACTTCATAATATAGGTGAAATCCCACACCATGAACCAATACCTTTTACACAGCTTCTTTAGACGGTATAACTTATCACTTGACTGAAACTATATATATTTCTTCATAAGGAATGTGTGCATAAGCATGGAAAGGTAAAATGTCACCTGTGTCACCCAGTCATGATGAACTTTCCATCTGATAAATGTCACATTTGGAGAAAGCACTGCATTGTCAATTGCTATGTTAGGTATAGTTTCAATCTTTGGTAGTTTATTCCATAACCTATAAAAAGAGAAGTGGAGATGTACAGTCAGGCCTGAAAATCATCAGAAATTTGGAGATGCAGCTTCACATATACAGTATATATATAATTTAGGGAACATTGTCACAAACTGGCTTGAAGTAGGTGACAAGGAGGGGGTCCACACAAGAAGTTTACTTAAATAAAAGATAATTTATTAAACATAAACTAACCAAGACACAAACACCAAGGAGAGGTGATGCCTGGTGGAATGGAAGAGAGAGTGAGCAGTTCATCTGAGCCAGCCTTTATAGCCTGGAAGGCCCAGATGAGCTGTATTAGCTGACAACCCTCCCATGTCAGCCAGTTATCGGTAATAGGCCAGCACTAACTTGGAGATACTGGGAGGACGTCACAACATTTGAATACAAAGGTTTAATTTTACACCACATAACCACATGAAATGGCTAATGTGACTCATGCTTGGCTATTTTTTCAGTTTATACTCTGTTCCTTTAAAACCTGAAAGTAACTGTATGATCTCTAATGTGAACATGAGCCATGAGTCATACTCAGATACACATGTTTTAATCCTCACTGGAAGGTGCCAGCTGAAAAGACTGTATGATACAAATAGACTCCCAAAAGTGTTCAAATCAAAACAACTTGTCTTTGTAATACATAATGATTAAAACAAATAACGTTTAAAATCACTGAGTTGAATCCAGGCGGCAACAAATGTGACTGGCGATAACATTCCTTCATTTGGCTTTTCTACTATCAGATATCAATATTAAATTTTTTTTGATTATTATATAAAAGATGAAACTGACATTGCGTTGGGGGAAGAAACAAATGGGATTCACAACATACAGTTCAATTCAATTCAATTCAATTCAATTTTATTTATATAGCGCCAAATCACAACAACAGTCGCCTCAAGGCGCTTTATATTTTAGGGTAAAGACCCTACAAATTAGACAGAAAACCCCAACAATCAGGCGACC
>VUQI01062095.1:26257-40908 GCA_015106735.1 Paratilapia polleni
TTAAAGGTCCCACATAAGATGGAATTCTATAGCACTAATTGTCAGCATTGAGCCTTCTGAATAGATTCAAGGTTGGAAAAAGCTTATCAGGATTTTTTTTCACTACTTAAAGGGGAAAAAGGAGAAAACTAAATTTAAAAAAATGATAATTTTTTTCCAGTCATTACACATGTAAAGATCTGAAAGAAGCAAAATGCAAAAAAGAAGCAGTGGATCAGTGGTGGAAGCCGCTGAGCCAAAGATTATGTCTGCTTGCTAACAAGGAGATACATGTTAATCCTAGGTTGTCTTTGTTTGAATTCTGATGAACTAATTATAAATGTTCTAATAACATCACAGACACATGATCAAGGCCATCTGCAATGTTTATTCTGAGCATTACCAGAAACATGGTTCAATTACTAAGTACATCACAGTCTGCTGTAGCCTAACAGTGTTTACACCTTTTTTTCTCATACTTCAGCTAAATCAGACGTTATCTAAGGAGAAGACTCTGACTCCTGCCCTGCTGATAAGGATTATATTTATCACAGCAATGGATAGCTCATTAATTTCTCCAGAAATACCATCTGGGGACAATGTCATACCGCAGTGCTACTTTAAGAAGGCCAACATACCATAAACTTCCTCATCAACCCAGAGTATACACTCCACAAAAGCCAAACTGTCCTCACGCTTATGTCTGAATGATGGTGTGAACTGGCAAAGCCACTTAATGTCACAAAGGAAAAGGTCAAGCTGATTGAAGGGAAAACGACCTCACTCAGCAGTACGTGGCTGCAGTAACAAGAGCATAGGGCTGCCTTCTGAGCATGCTGAATTGTATTAGCCACCTTGTCAGGTAGAAAACGCAGTCAGTCCACACGCTGACCTGTTGTGTGAGATGTAATTATCCGCTGCAGTTCTTCTGCTGCGTTACAGGTAATTGATGCTTATTTCCTCAGGAAGGGTTGAAATCTGTATTGATTGTCAACTTAAGTAGGCCAAGTTTATCACCTGGCTCTCTTCCTCCTCACTGGGGAATCAATACAAATTTCACCCAACAACCTCCTTCACCCATCTTCACCATGCTAAGAACTGAAGGTCCCGCTTATGCTTATCTACTCTCTAATTCGCAATGCCTTCATAGCACAGTGCTGCTCCACAAAGCTCTGCTTAGCCTCTTAACTCGCTGCTCATGAAATCTAATTACACCCTCACTCACTAATCTGGAATTAATTCACTTTAGATGAAGGTGATTGATAACAGCCCATGGAAAAGTCACCTAGGTCACCCATCAACAGTCTGACTTCACAGTGAATAAAGGAGTTGAACTTGACAGATCAGAGCTATTTTAGAGGACAGTAGATCTATCCAAAAAGGACTTCTGTAAACATTACAGTTCACACTGTTAACTGCAGAGTTTGATTTTTTTGGAAAAACTTTTATAGTTTCATTTGCTTTCTTGACAAGTGTTTTTTCATGAAAATGGATATCACTTTTGTGTCCAGTATGAAACTGAGAACGCTAAAGATCTAAAGCTGTTGCTAACGACCATCAATTAACTATGTGTTTTTGGATAAATCATTTCCTGGCCAAAAGCACTGCAAAAAAATGGAGAAGTTGTTGTTTCCTGCCAATACACAGTCTAGTATATAACCAAAGCAACAGCTGGTGTTTCACTTCAGTTTATGTATGGACTTAAAAAGATATATATATATATATATATATATATATATTAATCAAAAGTGTACATAAAAAGTACATAAAATTGTGGTCTGAAGTTCATATACACTCATCATGGGCATGAATGTCATGGTCATTTTGGGCTTTTGGGATTTCTCTGAACTGTTCTTTTTCCAGTTTGGAATGATTGTACAGCATACATCTTTAATGACTTTAAAAAACAAGAGTTGGGTGCACAAGTTTGAATTTATTTTGGATTTTCTCTAATCCACACAGTGTCAAAATTATACATACGGATTCAAATATCTACATAGATTCACTTAAATCATTTAATAAGTGGTGCTGAAGGTTCTGCAGTGTCTTTTAACCTGACAAGGCCATGGTCTATTATCTTGTTAGTGATCATGATTGACTACAACTGGTAGTTTCTCTTTGCCAGCATGAAAAGGATTTGTTTGACAGCATTCATTGGATTGACCAATATTCAGAGCAATGGGAAAGTCCAAGGAACTCGGTGAAGATCTAAGAAGGAGAATACTTTACTCAAGTTGGGAAGGTTTCTTGGAGCCATTTCTAAACAACTGCAGATTCCTGAAGATCATCAGTTCAAACAACTGTACGTAAGTTATTTGGGTGTGTCACCACTTTGCCAAGGTCTGGAAGAAGACCCAAACTGTCACCTTCAGATGAGAGGAAATTGGTTAGGATGTTCAGGAACAACCCAGGAACCACCAAGGCTCAAGCCTTCTATGAACTGGAAACTGCTGGAACACCAGCATCACACTCAACAGTGAAGTGAGTTTTACATCGCCATGGACTGAGAGGGTGCCGACCAAGAAAGAAGCTTGTGCTCCAAAATTGGCACAGCCAAGAAAAATGCTTTCTGGAGAAATGTTTTATGGTCGGACGAGATAAAGATTGAGCTATTTGGCCACGATGACACAAGGTGTGTTTGGAGGAGTAAAGATGAGGCTTTCAAACCTAAAAACACTGTTCCAGCTGTCAAGCATGGTGGTAGTACCATCATGCTCTGGGGCTGTTTTGCTCTCAGTGGTACTGGTACATTGTGGATGGAATAATGAAGAAGGAGGACTACATCCCAGTTCTTCAACTTCACCTCAAATCAACAGCTAGACTGTTGAAACATGGACAAAACTGGGTGTTCCAACAGCACAATGATCCCAAACACACATAAAAACTGGTGTTGGAATGGATAAAGCAGGCTAATATTAAGCTTCTGGAATGGCCTTCCCAAAGCCCCGACCTCAACTCTATTGAAAATTCATGGACTATACTTAAAAGCCAGGTCCGTGCCAGGAAACCAACCAAATTAAATGAACGCTACCAATTCTGCCAAGAAGAGTGGTCAAATATCCAACCAGAATTATGCCAGAAGCATGTTGATGGCTACCAAAAGCGTCTGGTCAAGGTGCAACTTACTAAGGGACATTTAACTAAATATTAGTGGGGGTGCATTTATATATTTGAGTCTGTATGTATCATTTTGACCCTGTGTTGATTAGAGAAAGTCCAAAATAAATTCAAACTTGTGCACCCAATTCTTGTTTTTAGTCATTAAACATGTATGCTGTATAATCATTCCACCCTGGAAAAAGAACAGTTGAAAGAAATTATTAAAAGCCCCAAATTACTGTGACATTCATGCCCATGATGAGTGGATGTATACTTCTGATCACATCTGTATACCATTTGGCTTGTTTGTGAGTGCCACAGACTTGGTCAGAAAGTAAACATCACGGTATTCAGGTAAATGTGCACAAGCTGAAACATACAAACACATGTTTGGTCTTCTGGGGTTTAAGTTCAGGACTCCAGTGGCAGACAAACCCATCTTCTCGCACTGTTACAATGGTGCCATCATGGGTGGAATGGATGTTGACAACAGGAATGCTGCGACCCATGGCATTCATAGTGGCTGGCAGAGTGAAGGCCACCTGCTTGCTACGTCTTGCAGTTTCCTCCTTCTCTTTATACTGCTGCAGAATGTGTGTGCACAACTCGCCCTGCATCACATTACATTATGTGTTAGAAATGCCAGTGTTTGTAAGGTACATTCTCCAGTTTCGCTATCTTACAATTATCATCACAGTTATATTAATTAACTTGTGGAATCATTCTTTTCAATTTTCTTATACTCTGCAATTAAAAAAAAAACATTATACTCCAATGTTAAGCAAGATATATTCTTGATATCACTGCACCTTTGAGTCTGCACAAGACAAATGTATTAGTGTACAGTCAACCTAGCACTAGGAGGGCTCTAATAGCCCAAACTACTGTTTAAATCAGTTCCAGTTATACTTGCTTCACAAATCCTCACTGAACTACAGCTGTCAAAGTAAGTATATTGCATGTCACACTGGTCTAACTTTTTTTTTTTTTATTGCAGAATACTGGTGTTTGCATACATGGAAAAGTGTTATGAAGGGCTGTATGTTCTTTTCATTCCCCAGATGTTTATATACCACTGTCATTAAATTTGGTCTTCTCTCTCCCATAGTCTGTGTTTAGTTCTGTCTCCCTATGCTCTCCTTTTTCTCTTCTCTTTCTCCTCACCTCCAACTGGTCAAGGCAGATGGCTGCCCCTCCCTGAGTCTGAGGTTTCTTCCCATTAGAAGGGAGTTCTTCCTTCTCACCGTCACCTATTGCCTGCTCATAGCGGATCATCTGATTGTTGGGATTTTCTCTCTAATACTTTAGGATCTTTACCTTACAGTATAAGGAGCCTTGAGGCAACTGTTGTTTGGCACTATATAAATAAAACTGAATAGAACTGAACTGAACTGAATAAAAGAACACATATGAATAATCTCACCCATGAAATTGTTCCTTTGCCTGAATGATCAATCCTCTTAAATAATCCTTGAATCTCTGCGTAGGTCTGTGAAATTTAACAAGTAAAACAATGAACTGACACTTTTTTTGGTGAATTAATCAGGTAATTGCAAAGGCTTGTCCTTAACTGCAAATAGTGTGAGATACAAAGGAGACAGATTTTAGAAAATATGAGGTAGAGATGTAAAAAAAAAAAACTGTCATGCTGTCTTACTGCATTAGTTAAGCCCAAACACTTCTTCACTATATGTCCAAATTTCTTCACATCAATGAATCTCAAGCCTCCTGATTCAAATTCCTTTGCAAAGAAAAAATAAAGTCAAATCTCAGAAATGAATAAGTAGATAGTGTGTTTTTAAAAGAAGAGATCACACACTACCTCAAATGCTAGTTTCAATTTCTGGAGCTTCTCAAGTGTTATCTTCTCATCAATCTTAATGGAAAGGAGGGAATTATGACAGTTACTATTATGCAAGGCAGTGAAAAACACAGTGAAAAATAAAACAAGTAATTGAGTTTAATTGGGAGATATGCTTCCACCATTCTTTTCAGTCCATTTAAATCCACTCACCAGACAGTTCTTGAAGTCTGAGTGCTAAAAATACAAATTAAGATTAGAGAGTAGATATTAACAATGTATTTTTAAGGTGAACATTGAACCATCATCAACACACATGATTAGGGCCCAGCATCAGAGCATAATGACTATCTGTAATGGTCACCACAGGCACCACCAGCTATGACATGTCTCTAAGATGCTTCCACAAGGCTGGATGACAGGCCATGCTCTCTGTGTTAATGGCCTATCTTCAAATTTTCCATGGTTTCCTAGCAACTGGTCCTTGATCCATGAAGCTCTTTGATCTATCATTAATAAATAACAGGGATAAACAGCCTAATTCCTCAAGGATGAAACTAGGGTCGAGGTTTCCCCACGGTATCTCCTGAACTGGGGAGATAATTGTTTAATCAGTCAGAGTGATGGAAATACTAAAAGTCTTCACATAACCTCGACTGCTTTCCAAATCCCTTTATTAGAGATGCATAACTTTGAACTCCTGAGCCTTTTCCACCTAATCTGTTAAGGCACACTGCTCATTACATTAGCCAGGAGTGTGACTGACATCTGCAACTGAATCCCACAAAGTTGAGCTGCTGCATTTGCAGCAGCCTCCCACATAATTCTATCATTTCTGTCAGCTTGAAAGCTTGAATTTGAATCTACTGGGGACCTTTTAAGTAGTTGGCTCACCCACTATGTTTGTTTTACTTTGGCCTGAAACATGGCCATCCTAGGCTCTGGGATAGATTGTCCTGCCTGATGTACTGTCAGGCCACAAGTGATCATCAACTTGATTTAAAAGGGCACTTTTGGCATTAGTTCACATTCATACAGCTACTGGTAGGATGTGCTTCAGCTGTAGTCAATTTTAAGCTCTTTTGAGGTCTGTAAACTCAAGTTTGGCACTGCAGCACTCTAGTGACATCTTCAGGCAAAAAGTAGCAACTCTAGAAAAGAAAGCTCATCTATGAGGGGTGAAAATCTATAATGATATTAAATCACCTGGACTGTTTTTTTTTATGGAGACGGTTGACATTTATTGACATTTATTCACTCATCTGATTTCACATTTGGTTAGATAGTTTGATTTTTACCTTGAGGCTGTGAGTTGAATTGATAAGGTGATATTGTTGTCTCATGTTTTGCTTCTTATCTCCAAGTGTGACAGAGTGTCTTCGTCTGTTCTGTTTCAGAAGCTCCCGCACCAACCATTCAGGCTGTTCTTTTCCATCCTCACTGCCACCCAGTCGTCTTGGTACGAAAAGATCATCTGCTTTCTCACCCAGACATCCTGGCACAGACGTGTTTCTTGTCCTCTCCCCTAAACCACTCAGTTGAGAGAGGATGCTGCAGGATTTGTCATATGGGTAAATAATGTTTGGCCCTCATTTATACAAAAAGGTACTTATTAGAGGAATCAAAATTCCTGCATACTTTGAAAAAGAAGCGTCAGCGGATGTTGCACATTTAATCCTAAGAATGTGATTATGATTCCCAGGTGACCAGACTTACTGCATTACAAGATGTCTACTCAGTGCTGCCACAGATGGCAATACAAGCCCCATGACTACAGCAAACATTTTATAACCAAGACAGAGAACAAAGCAAGGCTTCAACTTTTATCACTTGTCTAGACATTTAAACCCGAGTGTAGCTGACATTTAAAAGAAACGTGATTTACAATGGTGCCAGGGTAAACAATAAAAGAGCTGATTACCTGGGCACATGTTGAGTCTCTAATCTTCCTGAAGCTGAAGAAGAGCGAACATTTTTCCCTAAAGGCATTCTTACTAATTCCTGTATCTTAAAGTTTGGTGTGATGTAAAAAGCACATTTTAGTGTTATATATCTTCAAATAGAACTCCAAACAGACGTTACTCAGTCAGATCTCACACTAGTTCACCTGACACTCACTTATGCATTACACCTCAGCAGAGCAGGTGGCCCCACGGTAACTAAGACACCAAGAGTGACAACTGAGACTACACAACTCAAAACAAGACCCAGCACTCGTAGAGAATCAGGGTTAGGACCATGTAAACATTGTTTAAAACAAAACAAAACAAAAGCATATTGCACTGTACTTTAAACTAATGTGGCATATTTTTCCATTTAGTTCATTAAATTAATATTAATGTATGCAATTTACATTGCAAAACTGCTGTTGCCTAAATAAGAATATAAGGTGACGAAGGTTATGCATTTTTTAAATTGTTATCAAGCTGCATAAGGACAACTGAATAAGGTCAGGTGGCAGAATAAGTGGGATATAAAATTAAGAAGAGCAGAAAAATATTTGATTAATGGGTACAGATGTTTTTCACAATTATCACACACACACACAAAAACCCCAGCAAATTAATTCTTTCACTTTTAATTCATAATGCTATTTTGTTCATTTGGTAGTGTGAAATGAGATTACATAAAAACACAAACAACTAATACAAAATGATAAAGTTCAGTGAGGTCCTGGCCAGATTGATCTCCACTCTGGGAAGCCTGAATCATGCACAACTGCTGGAAGTTTATTGACCTTCTCCACATTGTTTGGACAGACATCTTTACTTAAAAGTACTTTTACAGTCTCCCATTCTATAAAGCCAGAAGACAAAAACCAACATGAGCATGACTGTCAAAACCAAAATCACCGAGCAATGTGTTATAATACTAAAACATACAATGACACAAACTGATGCTAACCCTTTTCAGGTAAAATTCTGTGTAACTGCTGCAGCTCCTGGGGCAGCAGTGACTTTAACACAGATGTGATATTATTGACTCGCTTTCCAAAAAAATGGTCATAGGTTGTCCGATCGGATCCTTTCTGCTGAATGTGCACGTGTCTTTGTACAACAGTTGGAACTGTAACAAAGAAGATGATCATCTAATATACTGTAAATCACTGGTGCTGTTGTTTACATGCATCTTCAGAGTATACAGTACCTATACCATGGCAGGCCACATCTGGATATGTTTTGCAGCTATAGTGAGAAAGACTGGCCAGCAGTTCAGGTTTTTGATTTGGCTGGCGGTAACTGGCCTTCATCTCAGTGTCAGTAGAGAGTGATATGCGATGCCTGTTGTTCAGAGGTGCAAGCCGTCCTACTGCTTTTTCAGTGTCATTGTACCCTGTCAAAAAAATACCATGACAAAAAGAAACTGAGTGGCAAAAGGAAAATGAGCTGTAGAGAAAAATATTATGAAATGTTATGACATCTGGGTGTGCCTGAGTGCGTGGATGTCTTCAGTTCAGCCATTCTGACAAGCTCTCATATACATGAGACTGACTTAACAAAAATGATGTACCTTGAGGTGTACCCATGAAGTCACATCTGTAGGTGGAGACATATTGTGCGGTTAGGGCCTTATGGATCTCCCCCTCAGAAGGGAGACATTTCAGAGGGAATGCAATATAGTCAGAGCTTTTTGCAGCATCCCTTGGCAGCCTCCACATCATGAAAGACTTGGGGAAAATAGCTTGATTTAAAGGTTACAGTACACTGTGAAAGGTCAAGCATGGCATTTCACTATAAATGTAAAACTGAGGCTAACACAGCCTCAGTACTAACCTGGCTGGGATGTGGGTTATTTCTCCTCTGCCCTGAGGCTGTTCCTGTGCGAATGCATTCGGGTTTACAGGCGGGCTTCCAGCTAAAGTCCTTACTGTATACAGTTGAACCAAAAGGTCCAGACTGTGAATAGGAGTCTATCATTGATGTTGACACTTGCTTCCTACATAAGGACCAGCACAGACACACAGTTACACACACAACCAAACATAATGTGTATGCTTATTAAGAGCTTCATAATCCCATAAATATACTTACAGGAAAATATCTGCAGCTGAACTCAGCTGGTAGACAAATTGCCTTTTGTGAGATGTTTCATATGGATCCCACGACTGTTTGCTCCCTAGGAAAAATACTATTAGACTGTAACCTCTTTTTTTTTAATAATCTCTTTTAATCAGTGCAGACATGGCAAAAAGTAAACATCTAAATCAGGGTTCAAATTAGAATTCCTGATTTACATGGTAAGGACAGTATAAGAAAGGCTTGAAATGCTATGTAAACCTCTGTAATGTAACCCTGCTCAAAGTAAGTCTTACTTTTTGATACACTCTTATAGCATTATACTGCAGCATTGTACTAAAAATAAAACTGTACTTCACTGCAATATTTTGTTAACACTTTACAATAATTACTGTTAATAAATGGTTAATTAATAGTTGATTAAATGTACGTTAACAGTTATTTGCTGTTAACAAACTTTGAAATGATAATCACGACAATTGGTTAACAAATGTATAATGTTGTATGTCAAATTTTATTTTCAAACTAATGACATACATGACCATAAATTATAGCATTATTAATGAATTGTAAACATTGATGATAATTCTAAAATGCTGGAGCTGAAAAAGTACGGGGTGCAACGACAAATGACTGTTTACAATCACTCACTACCATGAGGTACCATGAGGAATATCAATAATAATAATGTGACTGTTCTGGTCCAAATAATACTGTGGTATTACCACAACTAAAAAAATAAAATAAAATAAATAAATAATAATAATGTACCATCTTCTTACCAAGCCTGTTACAGTTAACTAAAACGAAACTAAAAACTACAACTAATCTCTTAGAATTCTGAGAGCCTCAAGGAACTCTGGGGTTATTCAAGGAACCTTCCTCGAGGAACTCTTAACAGCTCAATTTAGAGAAAAAGTTACTGAAAGGTTAAACTCGATGTTTTAAGAATGTTTCTTTGTTACTGTACATCATATTCAGTTACTTGTGAATTTTATTTGCAATATTGTACCGATTTTTCTTGAAATATTAATGAATTTTATGAATTGTCAGTCACTATCTCTGAGTGAATAAAATAACAAATATATGAAAACATTTGTGTAATGTCAATACTACTATAGAGGTATACTACTACTACCACTACTACTACTACTACTGCTACTTAATAATGGGTGCAAAAATGAACCCATAACACAGCAAAGTGGTTCCCTGAAGAACCTTTCTGAGGGGTTCTTACAGGAATTCTGGTGCAGTAGAACTTAAAAGCCTCCTCCACAGTGGCAATGGTGAGGAATGGCAAAAGGTTCCTCAAGGCTCTTCTACTTACAAGTGCAACTGTGAAAACATATTTTTACTTAACTGAAATAACAAAACTAGACTACAAAAAAATAAGAAGATAATATGTACTTGCAAAACTAACTAAAGTAAAATAAAAACATACAGGACATGTCTTTGGTTTTAGTCTTTGTCAATGTGGTCTAAATAAGGGAGTTTAATAATGGGATGTCAGTGTGACTGTGTGTGGTTGTTTGTATTGTTATAGGGAATAACTGTATAGTTCTAAACTTCTTAAATCTTATAATCTGGCAAATACCCATATCATAACAACAAAAAACTTAAACACTGAAAGTAATAAAACCAAACTAAAATTAACCATTTTAAAACAAGAAAAACTAAACTGAAACAAGCAAACGACTAACTGAAAATAAATGGAACTGAAAAAATAAATACATTTACAAATTAATAAAAATAAAAACTGATGAAAAATACAAAAGTAGTACAACATGTCTGCTACTTACACAAAAACGTTGGATGTTACAATAAGATTGCAATAGAAATGCAAGAAAATACCTTCAGTTCCATACCAGGTTTCTTTCTATGTTTACCTTGGTTTAACATTACCTTTGGCTGCCACTGGTGACCACTGCTTTGTTTTGGGACCTTCTGTTACAGTTGTTTTCATTTTACTTAAATCCATTTAATTTCCAGATGAAAATCCACTTCATGGGTGTCTTGCTGAAAGGCATATAGACAACTTGTGGATCGCAATGCCTGTTAGTATTAAAATTAGAATGCTATATTTTCAGCTTTATCCATGCAGGGGCAGAGCTGATCCCAGCAGGATGTGTCTGTGCACTGTGGTTATGGAGACCCACAACATTTAAATGGCTTCACAGCAGGGGAGATGTTGCATTAAAAATTTAGCATTGCTAGAGATGTCTTATATGTCTGTTACTGATGATAGTGGGCAGTAGGTAAGTAGATCTGATGTTTATTTTGCACTAACAACACAACAATTCAAAGAGTAATAATGTGCAGCCAACTTTTTACTCCACTGCATTTCAGTTACAGGTAGTTAATATTTCCTTTGCTGCTAAACATTTTATAAATAAAATCAAATAGAACATAGAAATCATCTCAAATTATTACACCTCATACTTGGAAATGTATAATTATGAAAAAGAAATATGGCCATTTCAGGTAATATCATGCCCTTTTTTCAGAAATAGCACATGCCATAAAATATTTGATTGTGCACTTCCATAGTTGCTAGAGGTAAATATTTAAACGTTTGGGCTTTGTTTATCTCCATCCACACAGTAAATTGAACCTCAGAGGCTGTTACTATGAGAACTCACTTCAAAACTTTGCTATTATTTTGTTGCTGATAAAAGTATTTATATCTTTACATTCTCCATTTTTATTATATTTGATCTATTTGTATTTACATCAGTAGTTTAGAGGCGAGAATAAACATCACTGTTATTCCGATTTTTATCTTGAAGCTAAAGCCATTATAGCATCAAAATGCTTCTTATTAATTCAAAAACAGTAATCCAGTAATACAATAGGCCTCTTCTCTAACAATAATACAGTGCGTAACTGATGTGTTGTGTTGACAAAACTACTTTAACGCACGTGTAGAAGGAATAACTTCACAGTGTTGGAGGCTTTTAGTGTATAGTTTTCACTACTCAACTGTGCATTTCTTTCCCTTCAGTGAAAAATCTGTCATTCAAGCAGAGCGCCATCGCATCGCCGTGTTTTGAACAACCAACCGTACAACAAGCAGGACTGAGGCAACGCGTGACCAATAAGATACTCCAAGGAGTTGGCGGCAGCCAATGTCCGACAGCCGGTGCCCAACACACAGGATAAACACAGACGGATCCTCGCAGCCAAAAGACCGCGCACTGACGGTGCTTTTCGTCCCATTGTTTGCGACGTACCGACGTGCGGTTGGCCTCATATAGCGCTGTAGGGGTAAGCACCATAAACGTAATCTTAAACAAAACGAGTAGTGTGCGGCTCTTATGAATGAAACAATGCTCTGGGATATGTTTTGCACAGTATACGTTACCGTTGTACGTGGTTGGTTGCATGGCTGAGCTGAATGGGATGCTAACTCAGTGTCAAGCTCCTGGTGTTTAACGTTATCTTGCTAACTTGGCTAAGTAGTTACTTAACAGTGACATTCACCATGGCCATGGGTAATAACTAAAACAACGTGCAATGCAGGTTAAAGGATAACAACCCAGATGACCGAGTTAACTATCTACCGCACTCAGGTAAACGTAACGTCCGCTAATGTGGTACCAGCTAACAGAGCGTGCTAACGATGGCTGGATGCTACCATAAAGGCTAACGCTAGCTGGCTGTTGAATGTAGGTTAATACCGATGACTGGTGCTGAGGCAGCCGGAGTGCGGTGATACAGGCGGAGCATCATTCTCCGGCATGATTGTCACTTTCGCCGAACTTTAAGTCGAATAATCTGTAGTATCCAGACAGGTTACACATGAAGCAGGCTGATTTGTCTTGAACGACGCGAGGTGTTTGAAAACGGTCAGCTAACCATTGTTAGCAATCTAATCAGCCATTTTCATAATCGTCTCCTGAGATGAGCACCGTGACATGCTAACGTAGCTTGAAGGCTAACGCTGATAGCAAGATGACACAAAGCAAGAGCGAGCCATAATGGCTAAAAGCTAACGAACAATCAAATGAGGCGGAAGCTAATATATTCATGCTCAAGCCAGTCAGCCACACGGTTTATCATCGGGAGGCTAACGTTGTACAGCACTATACTGTTTCCACTAGTTCATTTGGATAAACGGTGGATCTAAAGCGCCAGTACAGTAATGTGTAGTTGATTGTAGTTTTAATAGATGCTGGCCTCTTCGTACAATGGATCATCAGGCACCCTCCTCCCACCACCCAATTTAAACAATAGATCTGAGGAACTGATAGAGTAACAGGCAGACAATTGGCCAGGGGCGTTCAGATGTTGTCACTTGTATTGCGTGAAAGTACTGGAATACTTAAAATTTAAAACATTTGTTTTTCTTCCAATTTAGTAAGCCAAAATGGTGAAGGATCCAAAGAAGCCAAGGGGCAAAATGTCCTCATATGCCTACTTTGTGCAGACGTGCCGAGAGGAGCATAAGAAGAAACACCCTGATGCCACTGTCAACTTTTCAGAGTTCTCCAAGAAATGCTCTGAGCGATGGAAGGTAAAATGAATTATTGTCCGTGTCTGATTTTATTTTCAGTTTTCTGAATTCAGTATTTTATCTGTTAGATTGTTTAAAACTTGCTATGATTCTCCAAAGACAATGTCACCAAAAGAGAAAGGCAAGTTTGAAGACATGGCCAAGCAAGACAAGTTGCGTTATGAGCGGGAAATGAAGAATTACGTTCCCCCCAAGGGCCAGAAGAAGAAGCGATTCAAGGACCCCAATGCCCCCAAGAGACCACCGTATGTACCATAATCAACATTTTCACATTTTCTTTTTTGCTTTCAGACAGTAAGTGTACTTTGATAGATTAAACTACAAAGTATTTTTCTCCCCACAGGTCTGCATTCTTCCTCTTCTGTGCAGATTTTCGCCCCAAAATAAAAAGTGAAATTCCTGGACTTTCCATTGGGGACACAGCAAAGAAGTTGGGAGAGATGTGGAACAGCTCATCTGCAGAAGAAAAGCAGCCATATGAGAAGAAGGCTGCCAAGTTGAAGGAGAAATACGACAAGGTAATAATCCATAATGACACGAAAGCTAGACTTGTTAATTTGATGGAGAAATTTTATTGTTTGTGAAGCATGGAAGAGAGCATCTTTCTCTCTCTGTTGTAGGATATCGTTGCTTACCGCACAAAGGGAAAAGTGGATTCAGGATCAGCTGCTGCAGCTGACGATGATGATAATGAAGAAGAAGAGGAGGAGGGAGAGGAGGAAGAGGAAGAAGAAGATGAGGATGAGGATGATGAGTAGCTCACTTGGGGACGGGACCTGCAGTTTTGTTTATGCCATATATCCTAATATCTCAATTCACCATCTTGAAACAGAAGTCAGATTGACCAAGATCATGTGTATATTTAATGTTTTTAAGATGTACAGTGTTATTCTCCTTTTTTTTGTAAAGTTAACACTACATATCTTAAGTTTGGAATTTTCTAGTGGTAGTACTTTATCCCTGCCATATTATGTAACAGTCTAGGAGGACTACAAATAAGTATGAAAGTAACTAGTCTTTAGGTGTTACAACTCAAAAATGAGATTTCTGAGTTGGTAGTGTATTTTTCTTTATTTTGAAAAATCTTTTTTTTATGTGCTGTCCCAATGTCTTTTTATTGTTCTTTGAATACCACTCTAATATCAAATGCAGCTGTCGACATTCAAGAATGTCTTCAATAAAGGTCTTTTTTTTTTTTTTTTTTTTTTTTTTTTTAAAAAATTTTTTTTTTTTTTTTTTTTTT
>VUQI01062095.1:46287-60696 GCA_015106735.1 Paratilapia polleni
TTTTCAAAAAATTTTAAAAAAAAAGAAAAAAAAAAACAAAATTTTTTTTAATTTTTTTTTTCTTTAAAAAAAAAAAAAAAAAAAAAAAAGACAAAAAAGACAAAAAAAATCCTTTAGAAATTAGAAATGCACTATTAGTAAAGAAATAAAGACAGTCGTAAAGAAAAGACACTTTCATTGTCTGGGGTTTAGTCACAAGTCCCTTGTTGTGCTCCTTGATTTATACAGAGTGGGTTAAGACACTGTGTTGTGAAAAACAAATGTGATTTCAGAAGGTATAGTATAATGCATTAACCACACTTGGTTATGCTTCCAAGAGAGGTCTATAATTGAGGTCTTACCTTACAGCAAGTCTTCTAAAGCCGTTCCATCCTTTTTTAATAATTCATATGCTATCTTTTCCTCTCTACAAGGTGATAATGGAGAATTGAAACTGAGAGTGGTTGGTGGTGATGAAGAGGAAGTGTTCATCACAGACTCAACTGGTACTTTATGCCTAAACAAACACTTGGACAGGGAGAGACAATCCATCTACAATCTGACTGTGACGGCCAATGACTGTGTCCAGCCTGTGTCTTTACAGTTCACCAGCACAGCGCAGGTTATTGTGATTATTGAAGACATCAACGACAATGCTCCACTGTTTGTGTCAGCCAAAAGTGTTAGTATACAGGAGGACACTGTACTGCATTCTGTTATAATGACTGCACATGCTGAGGATGAAGACGCTGGATCAAACGGGAGAGTTTTGTATTATTTAAACACTTCTGATGGGACATTCAGTATTGATAACAGAAGTGGAAAGATATACCTGCAGGAGTTAATAGACAGAGAAGAAGTAGATACCCTGACTATTACTATAATAGCTACTGATGAAGGCTCACCCCCCATGGCAACCACTATGAATCTCACAGTGCATATTGAGGACGTGAATGATCATGACCCTGAGTTTTCACAAAGCAGCTATAGCCTGACAGTCAGAGAGGATATCTCCAGGGGAATGAGCCTGTTGCAGGTTCAGGCTTATGATCAAGATATTGGTCCAAATGGACAAGTGCGGTATATGTTGGCCCAGGCCAGTCCATTTGTGGTGGACAGAGTTCGAGGAGTTGTCACAGTCATGGATGAACTGGACAGAGAGAGGGACTCAAACTACACCTTAATCATAACTGCTATAGATCAGGGGAACATACCCAGATCTGCTACTGCTGCTATCCACATCACAGTGGTGGATATCAATGACTTCACACCCCACTTTTTTCCAGAAACACTGATCGTACATGTGAAGGAGAATGAGGAGGACCCAACTCAGCTAACACATCAGGTGCAGTAAATGTTTGCTGAATAAATGACAGTGTTTTGATATTAATTTGTATTTTTTATTTATTATTTATTATTTTGCCAGGTCTCGGCTTTGGATGAAGATTTAGGGATCAACAGTGAGCTTACCTATTTTATAGAGAAAGGAAACAGAGATGGTTTGTTTTCTATCACTCCCAGTGGCACATTTCATATTTTGCACAGCCTAGACAGAGAGAAGGAATTGCTATATATAGTCACCATCACTGCTGTTGATTCAGGTAATTTATATCCAAGTAAAACTGAAAGACTCAGTTATTCCATACTCAATTCAGTATGGAAATAATATTCTATTTCTTCAAACACTTACTTCAAACTGTTTGGTAATGAATCCCACTTTGTCATTTGAAGGATTGCCACCTCTAACAGGTACTCTGACTGTGCACGTCATAGTTGAGGATGTCAATGATAACCACCCAGAGTTTACTGAGGAAGTCTACAACACCATAGTGCCTGAGGACAGTCCAATAGGCACTGTCTTTGCCGTGATAATTGCTTCTGATGTTGATGAGGGTGTCAGTGGGGAAATAAGGTAAAATGTCACATTTAAAAGTCACTTAAAACTTGAAAATAATATTGAGAGTTATTTTGGGGAAACTGCTTTTATAGTTTTTAAAGTCTTTCTTCTGAATTTACAGACAGTGCTGCATTGGAGTAACTTTCAGGGTGCTATATAGTATACCGTGTTTACTTCTATCTTGTTGCAATGCACTGATAAACAGTTATTTGTATTATTTAGGTATTCTATGGAAAACCTCGATGTACCTTTTGCCGTTGATGAAACATCTGGAGAACTGTTTACAACAAACACCCTGGACAGGGAGACAATGGCCATTCACAGATTGGCAGTGATTGCGAGTGATAAGGATCCTGTTCAGCCTCTTTCCAGCTCTGTGCTTGTTACTGTACTTATTGGAGATATCAATGACCACTGGCCCCACTTTATGAACAGCCCTTATGTGGCCTATGTGCCAGCTGAGTTAGCTCCAGGTGAGAGATTACCTCTCTATTTGACAGCTATATGTTTCATTCTGGGTAATATTGGCAAAACTGAGGGTTTTTTTTTCTCCCCCCCCCCAGGCTCAGTTGTTTGTGCAGTCAGAGCATCAGATGGAGACACTGAGATGAACGCAGAGCTACATTATTCATTACTTGGACAAAGTTCTGATATGTTTTCCATCGATCCTTACAGTGGTACTGTATTCGCTTCAAGAGCTCTCCAGTCAGTGGATGATATTACTATCAGTGTGCGTGTGGAAGATGCTGGAGAAGATCCCAAATTTGACACCACTACTATCAGTGTCAGGTTTCAGGACATCTCTGATTTCCCAAAGATGAATGTGGATGTTCGGAGTTATTCCCTCTTAGAGGATGAGCGAGTGGGAACACTAGTAGCTGTGGTATCCGCAGTGAGTATTAGAGCTGAACCTGTCTCTTTTTATCTTGCTTCTGGAAACTTTGAAGACATGTTTCACATTGAGCACTTAAGTGGAGCCCTGATAGTAGAGAAACCCTTGGATTTTGAAAGCAAAAAGGAGTTTTCATTGTTGATAGAGGCCAGAGACTCAGGCTCGCCTCCTTTCTCCTCTTTTTCTGAAATTCACATAAACATCACTGATGTAAATGACAATTTCCCACAGTTTACTCAAGCCGAGTACAGGTGTGAGATTTTTGAGAACTCCCCACCATCTGTGGTTTGTGATGTTCTTGCAATTGATGCTGATTCTGATCATTATGGCACGGTGCACTACAACATAACCGATGGAAACCATGATAACTTTTTCACAGTTGACCCTGAAAATGGTTTACTGAGTACGACTGTAAGTTTAGATAGAGAAGATATTCCTGAATTTAATTTAACAGTTGAAGCTGCAGAGCTAGAAAACCCACTTCACAGAGACAAAACAACTGTTATCATCACTGTTTTAGACAGAAATGACAATGCACCTCGTTTTTCTCAGATTTTTCTCACAGAGGTGCCTGAAGATGCCCCTGTTGGACAGACAATTTTACAAGTCACCTCAACAGATGATGATATTGATGCCAATGCAGAGATTAATTACTCCATAGCTGACCAAAATGATGATATACTTTTTAATATTGATTTCACCACTGGCTGCATCACTGTTGAAGGAGTTCTGGACAGGGAGGAGCAGGATCGTTATATCTTGAAAGTTAATGCAAATGATTCAGCATGGAGTATAAGCACTGAGGTGACTGTAGTCATTTCAGATGTCAATGATAACAGGCCAGTATTTTCTGAGCATTTGTATAGCATTATCCTCCCTGAAACAAAAGATGAAGAGGTGTTTGTCTTGCAGGTTCTTGCTACAGATGCAGACACTGGGAAAAACAGTGAGATTTTCTATGTCATTGAACCTTCAAATGAGGAGTTTTGGGTGAATGCTTCCACTGGTGAAATCTATACAAAGCAGCCCCTGATGTTACATGATTGTAATTTTGAAATCTATCAGTTTACAGTTATTGCTTTTGACAGTGGCAGTGTCCCCTTGTATAGAAATGCCACTGTCAGAGTGAGATTAGAACAATGCAACCACCACCCACCTATGTTTTTGCCTTTACAGCCTGTGATGGCTATTCCTTATCACCTGGCTGTGGGAAGTGAGGTGGTCCAGTTTACAGCAATCGATCCAGATGTCAATAGCAGTATTAGCATTGAGTATGTTTTGAATGGAGGAAACACATCTGATTTCTTTTGGATTCAAGCTGACACTGGAAAAGTAATCTTAAATCAAACTTTAGCAGAGACTGAAAATCTGTTCCTCACTTTATTAGTTGCGGCCAAAGATCAGGGGATCCCCCCTTTAACATCACAGACTGAAATCACTTTCCAAATTACTGGGAGGAATCAGTTTTCCCCGAGCTTTAGTAAATCAGTTATTACTTTCTCTGTCCCTGAGGACCTGCCTGTAGGATCAGTAATTGGGAAAATTCAAGCAGAAGATGGGGATTACGGTCCCAATGGTGCAATCACATACAGCATTACCCCAGAAAATCCATATTTGCCACTATTTGTTGGAGAACTCTCTGGACTGCTAACACTGATCAGAGAGCTTGACTTTGAAAAACAAAGTACTTATCATTTCCAAATCAAAGCTAAAGATGGTGGCTGGGTTTCTAAAACTGGTATATTAAATGTAACAGTGATAGTTGTGGATGTGAATGACAACCCTCCAGTCTTTTCATCCTCAGAGTACAAAACATCAGTTCCTGAAAACTCAGCTATTGGAACAAATGTTCTTGATGTGACAGCTACTGATATTGACTCAGGTGCAAATGCACAAATATTCTACTTGCTTGTCGGTGGCCATGTGGATAAATTTGCAATTGATTCAGGAAATGGCACCGTCACCACTTTGGGCATCTTTGATTATGAGCGAGAGCAGATGTTTGATTTAACAATCAAAGCTTCAAATACCGGAGGACATACTTTGTTTAGTTTGGCACATGTTGTCATCCAAATCTCAGATGTCAACGAGTTCACACCTAGATTCATAAAAAAGGAATTTAACTTCTCCATACTTAAAAATGTGCCTGTTGGGACTGTGATTGGAAAAGTGTCGGCTACAGATGATGACCGAGGCTCTGAAGGTCAGGTGTTTTACTTTATGTTTGGACGAAAAAAAAATATGGGCTTTGAAATTCACAAACATTCTGGAGATGTATATACAACCAGCAGTTTGAGGAAACAAGGCAACAGTCATGCAGTTTTAAAAGTTCTGGCCAAGAACTCTGGTGTTATTACTGGCACTGATATAGATGAGACCTTTGTCTACATCACTGTGATTGACACAAATGAAGCTCCCACGTTCACCTCTGTACGCTATGTGGCAAATGTTACAGAAGACAGCCCAGCTGGGACATCTGTGATAACTGTGAGCGCTGTGGATCAGGACTCCATTGTTGACTGGAATCATTTCTTCTTCACTATTGAGCAAGGAAACACAAACTTCTCTTTCTCCATTCATCCATCTAGTGGTGTCATTTCTGTAAACTCTCCACTGGACAGGGAACTCTGGCCAGTTTATAATCTGACTGTTACAGCCACTGATAATGGCTCTCCGCCAGCCACTGGGACTACAAATGTCATTGTGAGTGTTGGTGATATTAATGACAACGCCCCCAAACTCACATCAACTGAGGCTCAGGTGAAGGAAAATCAGCCTGAAGGCACCATAGTCACCAGATTAACATCATCTGATTTGGATTTACCACCAAATCAAGGTCCTTTTACATACTGGTTATTAAACTCCTCAGTGGGTAGTGCTTTTTCACTTACTCCTGATGGAGTTTTGCTCACCACACGCCCGACTGATCGGGAACAAATCTCTGTATATCGAGTCCTGGTGGCTGTTAGGGATGCAGGATTTCCTTTGCCACTATCATCAACATCAACGTTGCATATCAGGGTTGTGGATGAAAATGATAACCCTTCATTGCCAAGAAATATCTTCATTGAGGTAAAATATTTTGGTAGTTCTTTCCAAGGAGGTATGATTGGTAATGTCCATCCTGAGGATCAGGATGAGTCTGATACATTCAACTGTGCCATCAAAAGTGGGCCAGCTAACATGTTCATGATCCCTAATGGCACATGTGAACTGTGGTCTTCTCCCTTTCAAGGTGAGGCTACATTTAACATTTCCATTGAAGCTACAGACCAGCTGCACTTTCCAGTAAACAACAGCATCTATGTAAACTACAAAGGTTTCACAAATGCATCTATAGACAACTGTATATTGTTCTATATGTTATCATCCTCAGTGGAGCAGTTCTTGTCTAATAAGTATTTGAGGTTTGTAAAAGCTTTGGACAGTCTGTTTAACCTACAGGCCTCCAAGACTCATGTCTTTGGAATCAAACATATTGGGAGTCAAACCCTTCTGTTGGCTGCTGTCAAAAATTACAATGGTCAGTATCTTAGCAGAGAGGTGGCAAGTGGCATATCAGTTGGACATAAGAAATTACTGGAGGCTCAGAGCAATGTGACAATTTCTCACATCACCAGTGATCCATGTCTTACCAGCCCTTGTCAGAATGGAGCATCATGCCACAAAAACATCTACATCAGCCAGGAGGTTGCTGTCCTTGAAAGTGTAGGGGTCATCTTTGTGTCACCACAGAAAGAGATTTTTAACTGTACCTGTCCAGTCGGATTTACTGGTTTACTGTGTGAAGAAGACATTGATGAATGTGAGCTAAATCCCTGTGAGAATAAAGGCACATGCGTGAATACAGCGGGGAGTTTCTACTGTCACTGTCAGGCCAGCTTCTCTGGCTCCTACTGCACTGCTGATGTAAATGGATGCCTGAAGGTGAAGTGCCAAAATGGTGGAACATGCATCCCCTCTGTGGATGGTTATCATTGTCACTGTGCGCCTGGATTTGAAGGTACATTTTTTCATGCAAAGAAAGAAGAAAAAAATATGAATGTGTGTGGACAGAGGGTTAAATCTTTGAAAATATCTTCTGTTTTATTTAATTTTTTCAGGAGAAATGTGCGAGGAGATCATAGACCACTGCAAATCAACACCCTGTGTTCACAGTACCTGCATCAATTTACAGACAGGATTCTCCTGTAATTGTCCCTTTGGTGAGAATAATGCATAAAAAATCTTTCTAGCAAAAGTGTAACATTTTAGGAAAGACACACTTTCTTGCATAAACTTAGCTGAAAAGGCTGCTTGCAATGACAGACTGTATACAAAAGATGGACATAGCAAAAGTGACGTCACCCATTGGTTAGTTAAGTCCCATTATGAAGCTTCAAGCTGAGCATTTTGACCATTGCTATCGATTTTTAAACCAGCTAGAGTAGTAACTTGTCAATCACAAGGTAGACCGTTTCTAAGGCACATCCTGCTTTTTCCTCCTTTTTGACCCTAATGGGGAACACAATTTACAAAATGAACATCATGTTGTATTTAAGACTTAAAAGTAGCAAATGAGACCATAAAATCAACACAAAAATGTTTATTGAGGTCATAGAGCATGGGAGCTTCTACACAATCCAACCTGTGTTGCAGCTATAGACTGTATATAAAACACATTGCCTTACATGCAAAAGATTCCCAGTTCAAGACCCGGTTAAGGTTAGGAGACACAAAACCCAGCCTCGGGGGTCACAAACTTGCGTTCTCCTTGTGCTGGTCCCAAGCCCAAATAAATGGGAGGATTGCATCACAAAAGGTATTCAGCATAAAACCTGCGCCAAATCAGATATAGGCATATCAAGTACTTAGACTGCAGATAAAAGGTGGAAGTAGGAACCACGACATCACCCAGTGGATTGTGAACTCTATATTTTGAAGCTTTCACTTTAGGCGGTCTAAAATGGAGGCTTCAAAATATAGATAAATATAGAAAATATACCATCTTAATTGGAGATAGCGAATGTCTACAACTGTCTGTGTCAGCACACCTGTCAGTCAAAGCCACTGCACACCTAACTTTAAGCCTTAACAAAATCCAAACAGGTGAGTTATTAAAAAAATCACCCCCCGTACAGTTGTTATTGAAGGGAGAAATTAACTATTGAGACTAAAATCATATTCTATATGTTTCAACCCTGAAGCTGATCATTTTAACATTTTCACATGGAAGTCTATGGGAATTTACTTATTTTTGGAGCCAGTGTCAAGTGGCCATTTAAGGAACAGCAGTTTTTGTCTTAATTTTTCAGACACAGAAGTTGTTGCTTGTTTGTAACCATATACTGTATATAAAAGATGGGCATACCTTCCAGGTCTGAAAAGTAAAGCCAGCGCTGAAGTGCCTTAAATCTGCATTCTTTCTAAATGTAAATTATGGTTCCCATTAGTATTCAGAAGGAAGATAAAGCATGTGTGTGTGAAGTATCCCTTGGTTTCTCAGCCAGATCCACCTCTTGCTTGTCACATACAGTTTCAAAACACCAAGATGGCAATGGCAAAAATGCTCAGCTTAAGGCTTCACAATGAGACTTTACTGATCAATGGGTGATCTCATGGTAGTTATGTACGGTATATGTTTATATGTTGTCTATGTTGGCAACCAAAGGAGTTGCCCTCTCCTGACCATTAGGAGAAAAAAAAAATGCAGTTTTAGAGTGGGAAAAGTTGTTTCCTCACAGTTTTTGTGAGCTAAGGTAAAAGGCTTTTTAAGTAATAAATTAAAATAATCTTTATGTTAGGAGTCAGTGGTGTCCGCTGTGAGGATCACAGTTATGGCTTTGAGGAGCTGTCCTTCATGGAGTTTCCCCCATTGGATCGTAGGACTAATTTAATCTCTCTGGAGTTTGCCACAGCACAGAGGAACTCCCTCCTCCTCTACAATTCAGGAGGTTCAAACAGCAGAGAGTTCTTCACGCTGGAGATACTGGATGGAGCAGTACATCTCTCTTATGACCTGGGTTCAGGAACTGTGAGGTTGCAAACACACAAGCAAGTTGCAGATGGATATTTCCACAGTGTCACTGCCAGGAGGATTGGCAACGTGAGTTTTAAATATGTCAGTATATGAGGTTAATCACCAGTGATGGGTAACTTTACTTTTAAAAAGAACTTTATGTTACATTACAAGATTACCTTACTTTACAGGGTTACCTACTGAGAAAAGTTAACTCATTGGAGTACTTTGCATCACCAAAAATAAACACCCTTTTCCATTATGTACATTTACTGACTATACTGACATTACATCATTGTATAAAATTGCATAAAGCTTGTTAATTTCCCTCAGAGTTGAAGTTCTAGCCAAACTTAAAGTATCAACAAAAGTAACAGGGAAATGCAGCACCATGCACTTGCAGACCACTTTATTAGGTACACCTTGCTAGTACTGGGCTGGACCCCCTGCTGCCTTTAGAACTGCCTTAATTCTTCATGGCAAAGATTCAACAAGGTGCTGGAAACATTTTAATTTTGGTCCATATTGACATGATAGCATCACACAGTTGCTGCAGATTTGTCGGCTGCACATCCATGATGCATATCTCCCATTACACCACATCCCAAAAGGTGCTCTATTGGATTGGGATCTGGTGACTGTGGAGGCCATTTGAGTACAATGAACTCACTGTCATGTTCAAGAAGCCAGTTTCAGATGACTTGACATGTTATCCTCTTGGAAGCAGCCATCAGAAGATGGGTACACTCTGGTCCTGAAGTTATGTACGGGGTCAGCAACAATACTCAGGTAGGCTGTGGTGTTTAAACTATGCTCAGTTGGTACTAAGTGTGCCAAAAAAATATCCCCCCACACCATTTCACCACCCCCAGCACCAGCCTGAAACAATGATACAAGCCAGGATGGATCCATGTTTTCATGTCATTTGTGACAAATTCTGACCCTACCATCCGAATGTCGCAGCAGAAATCAAGACTCATCAGACCAGGCAACGGTTTTCCAATCTTCTACTGTCCATTTTTGATGAGCCCATGCTAAATATAGCCTCAGTTTCCTGTTCTTAGCTGACAGGAGTGGCACCCGGTGTGGTCTTCTGCTGCTGTAGCCCACCGACTTCAGGGTTTGATGTACAGAACAGCAGAAGACATGCTCTTCTGCATACCTTGGTTGTAGTGAGTGGTTATTTGAGTTACTGTTGCCTCCTCTGACCTCTGGCATCAACAAGGCATTATTCTCCCACAGAACTGTTGCTCACTGGATGTTTTCTATTTTTAAGACGATTCTCTGCAAACCCTAGAGATAGTTGTGCCTGTATTTACTACTAATGGATTACTTATTTGAATGAGTAACTAAATAACTGATTACTTCAACTGCAAGAGTAATGTGCTATGTTACCACGTCAATGAAAAAGTAATCCAAGTACTCTAACAGTGCATTTCACATTGCATTTCACAGATGGGCTCTTTGCACGTGGACAACTGCACAGATTTTGAAAACAGTGGATTTTGTTTTTCAAGGAATGATGGCAGTATTTCAGAAAGGTAGCAGTGAAATATTTAATTACAATATTTATCATTTCTGTTTTCAGCCTGATTTCAGCAACTTTTTCTTTTTTCTCAATTCTGTTTCTCTGTCTATATCTCCAATCAGGACACTTGATATTGGCAACAGTAATATGACCTTTGGAGGATTAAGGACTACTGAATCTATTTTAGTGCACCCTGCTCAGATAAAAACCCATGACTTTGTTGGATGTATTCGAAACATTCATGTTAATGGTATCCTGCTCAGACCCTCAATGGCCCTTGCAGCATATAATGTCTTAGATAGGTAGGCTTATTAAAATTAAAACATGTAGATGTCTTTATCCTTTAAATATCCCCCTGGTATAATACACAAAATTTTGTTATTGTTTGTGTGTGTCTTGTGTCTCATATTTATTTTCAAAGGTGTCCTCGAGCAACAGTGTCACCATGCCATATTGTCCCATGCAAGAATGGTGGTGTATGCCATGACCTTTGGTCTGACTACTTTTGTGAGTGCAAAAGCCCTTTCACTGGAAGAAACTGTGACAAAGGTATAAAAAAAAAAGTAGTAGTACTGTGTATGATATTGAGCTTCTGATTTATAATCAAGAGTAGAAGATTCAACTTTTTTTGGGTTTTTTTTTTTGTAACTTTTTCGGACAGAAATGTCAGAGGAGCTTGTTTTGAGATTCAGTGGGAGTGACTACATTGATTATGTTATTAAGGAGAAGTTTAAGAGAGACTACCTGCTAAAAGAGATTTTGGAGGAAAAAACTGGAAACACCAGAGACCAAACAGCAATTAACATCAAGTTCAAGACCAAACATGATGGGGTGTTGATGTTTATTTATGGACAGAGAGGACATATTATACTGAAGGTAGGTCTGAAATATATTTAGATATTTATTCATCATGTATTATATACTTAAGTGTAAACCAGTTTTTCTTTTCTTATTCAGATAAAAGACAGAAAGCCTGTGTACATTTTTAAAGATGTACTGTTGGGACACCTGTCAGAGCTCACTGTGGACCCTCCTGTGGCTGATGGGGTCTGGCATCTCCTCTCTTTGTTCAGCAATGGGCAGAACACTTTTCTTTCTGTGGATGGTAAATCAGTTTTGAACATCACTGACCAAAGTATGGATCTCACTCCAGTTAGTGTAGAAAAGATCATTCTCGGTGCTGCTCCAACAACAGAAACAGTCAATCAGTCAGGTAAAGATATACAATTTATTTAAGTTTACTTTTAAAGTCTGTTTTTAAAATACTATTGTTTGTACAACTTATGAAACATACCAACGGTTTAATTAGTTTGGATTTTCTTTGCTGTTTAATTTGTATGGGTGAAGTTGCATGGAAGCAGTAACACTGAAACTGTCTTTGTGTTTTATGACAGGGTTCACTGGATGTGTGCAGTATTTCAATGTGACAGGTTACTCTCTGTCTGTCAGTGGACACAGTGTAATGGTGGATGTCAAACCAAGCTCGACTCTTACCCAGTCCAGCTGCAGCTCTCCAGGTGTTTGCCTCCCCTCACCTTGCTCTGAGGAGGACAATCCCAGGAGGACTTGTCTCTCACACTGTCAAAAGCAGTGGACATGCAGACCTGCTGTGCAGAACAAGTCCTGCATCTGTTTACACAATGTCTCTGACCATTTCTGTGATATATGCATCTTGACAAAGGGCAGCCATGATCGGTGCTCTGAAATGCAAGGCAGCATGCCACTGTGGCTCATAGCTGTGGTTCTTCCTTTAATTTCCATTCTGCTGATTATAGGAATGTGTGTTGGCCTTTACAGAGTAAGACATTATGATGCAAGTTATCGAAGTGAGAGCTTACCAGAGAAAACAGAGCAAGGGGCAGACAACATAGTGTTTTCCTTTGATGACAGCACAGTGCCCGCAGAAGCTGTGTCACCAGAAAAAGGGAGTGGACCTGACCTCATGAGTGCCAACCAGCCAAAGTCAAGTGTGGAGATTTACTGTGACAACAGTCTGTCAAGTGGTCAGCCAGTGCCAAAGAGTGAGCTCGAGTACTATGAAATCGGCAGCATCTGTAGTGCATTTAATTCGGAAAATACCTCACTGAAACTCAGCTGGCAGAAGCATTTATACAGCTCAAAATGTCTGAAAGCTGATCCAAGACACTGGGGTGATTTGAGGATGTTGTTTGCAGGATTTAAGAACGAAAGCTCCAGTGAAGAAAAAAGCTCCTCAAAGCCTCAAAATGTTACTTTGATAAATGAACACTTGTTGAATAAGCTTGACGCAAAGCAGTCCCAGCAGGCACTGCCTTGTTACATGAAGAGATTCATAAAACCAGAATTCCTGGAGCCAATGCAATGTCTCACTTTTGAAGAAATTAGAAAACTAAACACTCCTATGGAAAAAATATTACATCAATCATCCCTGAAGTCTGGACCCACAGAGCCCACGTCAGTGATGGATGACTTACCTGAGAGTGAAACAGACAGCACATTTACCTGTTCAGAGACTGAATATGGACAGTTTTCTGTCATTACTGGCAGTAATTACATTCATGACCGGTCATTACTTTCAGTTTGCAATTTAAGGCAACAAGAGGTCCTACCTGTCTTAAAACAACCATATCTCTCTATTGATAAAGAGAGTATTCCCTCAAGTATGTTTGAGCAGTGGGAAAATATTTTAAATATGCACCTGCCTTTTAGTAGCTATGCACCTGTATTTGAGGATATTGCATGTCTACCCATTGAATCCAGTCATAGCTATGACATGCAAAGTGACATAGAGGAAATTATTTAATTTTCATACCATCCATATAGGCATAGCAAAGGTTTCAGGTGGATTAGTGCACTCTATCTCTTGCACTTTATTGAATTATTTTTGATATTGTTAAATACTGTTAAATGGACCACATGAATTAATTACATTACCTTTTTTTTTTTTAACCTGTTTATTTTTTGATACCGGAGCATGCAAGATGATGTTTGCAGACTGTACATTACAGTGTGGCACTAGTTAAAACACACATGCGAAAGGGAAGTCTTTGCTACAGAGAGACAGCATTCTTTGTTGAAGTGAAGAAAAAAAGGAAATCAAATGACTAACCAAAAGGGTGTAGGTTAAAGCTACAGCTTATATTTATCACCTACCCCTGATACTACAATCAACATGTAAGGAAAATTAATTCAATTACATCTTTAACCTCTGATTTAAATATGGAATCATGACAAAAGAAGAAAAAAGAAAAGACAGGATAGACCATTCATGTCAAATCCACCTATAGATGAAGTCTTTGTATCTAGAGCATCTTCACACTAAACATTTATTACAATACTGGATGATTATGTTATTTCTATACCATTTTTTAAACAGTTTCAGTGTGCTGCACATTTTAATTTTGTCAGGACAACAGTTCCAAAGTTGAACCCCCATAACAGATACACAATGACATTTCATATTGGGCCTAACCTTGGGTTGTTCAAAAATATAATTTCCTCTCAATTTTTATTCATTATCCCATATTTTAAACAGCTTCTGGATATTAAGTAATGGTAATCGTTATATGTGGTAGTGGTAGTTGTTATATTCAATTCAATTCAATTAATTTTAATTTATATAGCACCAAATAACAACAGTCACCTCAAGGCACTTTATATTTTAGGGTAAAGACCCTACAATATAGACAGAAAACCCCAACAGTCAGACGACCCCCTATGAGCAAGCACTTGGCAACAGTGGGAAGGAAAAACTCCCTTTTAACAGGAAGAAACCTCCGGCAGAACCAGGCTCAGGGAGGGGCAGCCATCTGCCGCGACCGGTTGGGGATGAGGGGAAACAGAAGAGAGCCGAGGGAGACAGGACAAAAGGCACACTATGGGAGAGAGAAAGAGTTAAATGCAAGTGGTTTATAAACACATGGAGAGTGAAAAGAAGTTAGGAAGAGGAAGTGCTCAGTGCATCATGGGAAGCCCCCAGCAGCCTAGGCCTATTGCAGCTTAACTAAGGGACGGTTCAGGGTCACCTGATCCAGCCTTAACTATAAGCTCTATCAAAAAGGAAAGTTTTAAGTTTGTAAGTGAGGAGAAGGATTTTAAATTCAATTCTGGATTTAACTGGTAGCCAATGAAGAGAA
>VUQI01062097.1:13173-24977 GCA_015106735.1 Paratilapia polleni
GGCTAAAAGATCTCAAAAAACAACACATCATGCCACGATCTAAACAAACAGCTGAGAAACAAAGTCATTGACATCGATCAGTCTGGAAAGGGTTACATATCCATTTCTAAGGCTTTGGGACTCCAGTGAACCACAGTGAGAGCCATTATCCACAAATGGAGAAAACTTGGAACACCGGTGAACCTTCCCAGGAGTGGGCGGCCTACCAAAATTACTCCAAGAGCGCATCCACAACTCATCCAGGAGGTCACAAAAGAACCCAGATCAACATCTAAAGAACTGCAGGCCCTCTTTCATTAAAAGAGCATCAGTCAAACATGGTGGTGGTAGTGTGATGGTCTGGGGCGGCTTTGCTGCTTCAGGACCTGGATGACTTGCTGTAATTGATGGAACCATGAATTCTGCTCTCTACCAGAAAATCCTGAAGGAGAGTGCAATGCTCAGAGAAACTGCAAAAAACCCAAGACCTACATCTCAGACTCTACAGGCCTCAGTTAGCATGTTAAATGTCAAAGTTAATGACAGTGCAATTAGAAAAAGCCTGAACAAGTATGGTTTGTTTGGAAGGGTTGCCACGAGAAAGACTCTTTTCTCAAAAAAGAAAATGACCAGAGCTCATTACATCATAAAACAATGTTAGGTTTGGAAAGCTGCAACTGAACAAATGACAACACTCCTGGAACAATGTCCTTTGGACAGACAAGACCAAAGTGGAGATGTTTGGCCATAATGCACAGCACCATGTTTGGAGAAAATCACAGCATATCAGCACAAACACCTCATACCGTATCAAGCACGGTGGTGGAGGGGTGATGATTTGGGCTTCTTTTGCAGCCACAGGACCGGGGCACTTTGCAGTCATTGAGTCAACCATGAACTCCTCTGTATAGCAAAGTATTGTAGAATTCATCTGTCCAACAGCTAAAGCTTGGCCCAAATTTGGTTTAGCTTTGTACAATGACACAGACACTGAATATCCTAATATGGTCATCTTAAGAACACTTGGTCTTGGTCTGTGAGCACAGCAGCCCCACTCAGCTGCAGTTCAAACCTTTCTAAAGAAACAGCCAATCTGAAGAAATTTTAATCTTATAAGGAGGGCGGCCTTAAAAGGAAAGGAGCTAAAATTCATGAATTGAGGGGTTGCTCCAAGGCCCAGAATCATGCGAGTCATGCAAAACTACTCTAAAAGAGATCAAGAATAAGAATATGATACTGGAAATTAGCATAATAGGCCCCCTTTCAGTATGAAATTATTTTCACAATGACCACTAGCATACAGATCAGTGAATTAAGCTAATGAGGTCTTAGCATGATGTTATCATGCTAGCATCAGTAGATATCGCCACAACACAGTAGATAAGCATATCTGATGCAACACTATAAATTTTGTAGATTTTTTTTAGTTATTTTTTTAATGCATCAAACCAAAAATGTTCCCATTTGCAATTATTCAATAGTTTTAATTTCAAGCCATGTTGTTCCTGCTTAAACTAAACACAAAGTACAGCAGAGACTAATAGAAATGCATTTTTCCAGCCTATAAACCACAATATTGGACAACTTAAATATGTGACATGACGATGGTGATGATGCAAGGCATTATCTACTGAAATTATGAAAAGACACATCATTGAGGGGACATGTATATCCTGAATGTTGGTAAGAAATGTTATGGCAATCGAATCAATACAGCTGCCGCAACATGCTCTCAAAACCGCAAATATCACGCTAATATTGAGGCCAGATTAAAAATCAGGAAGTCATTGCAGTTGTTAGTCATTCGTCTTCTGGTATCGTGTTTAGCAAATTTCCCACTCACTGACTCTGTCATCCATAAGGCCAGGGCACTAGTTTCACAGAAAACAAAAGTTGAATCTAGAGAGCTGACCAGGAAATACATGTAAATACATAAACATAGGGCAAATGTTCTGTTAGTTTTAATTGCTTCTTTTTTTATTTTTCAAAAAAATTAAGGTCAAAAAGGTGACTTAGCTGTGACGTGAGAAAAAGTCATCAGCATCCCTCCTTCTCTCACAAAGGATGCCAGCTGATGTGAGCCATACTGTACTATAGCGCGTGGTGAGTCATATCTCAGGTCCTTGGGCGAAGCATGGTGTGGTTAATTGAGAGCTCCTCGGGGTTTCTGTCAGGACTGAATCTCGTTTGGCTCTGGCAGCACTGTTTCCTTGAAAAACAAAAATCTCTGATATATTAAAAAATAGTTTCCCATTTATCAAATTTTAGCCCAGGATTATCTTAAAAACCTACATGTCACCAAGCTCAAATCAAAAGCTCTTTTTTCTAGATGCTACATGTTTCACTGGAGAGCTGTGTGTGAGCTCATTAATCCCAAAAGCAACAAATTAGCTGACATTAGCTGTCTTTAATCAAGCTTTGTGGTTAATTCACTTTCAAACAACTCTGAAAGGACTTGAGGACTTTAGTGCAGAGCAAACGTTACTGGCTTTCAAATTTAAAAAGTTTCTGTTTTTATATCTGTCCGAAGAGAGGAAAACTGAACAGACCCCAGCAATGCTGCTAGCTAAGTGCTGTTTTGTTGACTGTTAGCTTCTGAGTGACAAGGCCTGATAAAAACAAAGAACTGCATTGCAAAACAAGTGACATTGTATCTTTCATAGTGGATTCAGATAATTATCTCCCATAAATATACAGTGGTTGATGTGATTGCTGTTAGTCACTGTTATTCTTAGAGCAGCTATTATGCCTTTCTGTCAATTTCATGCTTGGTGCTGTTGTTCTATTATTCACATTCATGCCATGGCCAAATGTAGATAAAAGCCATATCACTGTTTTACCAGCACAGCTGTTTCTGCAAATTAAAGCAATTACAACATTTTATTATAAAATAATGCATAGAGCATCACTAATTGATGATGTCTAATTTTGCAAGATTATTCAAGGGTGAATATTTTCTGTAAACTCCACAAGTGGCAGGCATTTCTCAGCAATATAGGTTTTATTTTCATTTTAGAAAGGAGAAGAATCCTAAAATTCACCCATCCACTTTCTACCGCTAATCTGGGTCTGGATCTTGGGGATAGCAGTGAAAGCAGAGATGCCCAGATCCTCCCTCTCCCCAGCCACCGCCTCAAGCTCTTCCAGGGGGAATGTGAGGTGTTTGAAAGCAGCCAAGAGACATAATCTCTCCAGCGTGTCCTGGGTCTGGCCCAAGGTCTTTTCCCAGTTAGACATACCCAGAATACCTCACCTAGGAGGCGTTTTAGTCAGATGCCTGAACCACCTCAAATGGCTCAAGCGGCTTTACTCTGCATCCCTCCCAAACAACTGACCTCCTCGCCCTGTCTCTAAGGGCGAGCCAAGATACAGTGGGATGAAGCTCATTCCTGCCAGTTGAATCCACAATCGTATTCTTTTGGTCAGATGAAAGTAGGAATGCCTTATGCACTGGTAATGAGGTGGAAAGTGGTCAAGTGAGAAGAGACTGGGATGACAATTAGCACCTTCAAGTTCACAGTCAAGCTTCTCAGCTGGAAAACTGTGAATATTCCACTCTGGATTAAGTGGAGGAGTTCAAGTACCTCAAGATCTTGTTCATGAGTGAAGAATCTAAAAACTTGCAGTAAAATATTCTAAAAACGATATTGTTTATAAGACCTATATCTAAAGCTAGATTGACTGGATTCTTTACAAGTACAACATTAAGAAATGTAAATGCTTATTAGTCAGAGTCTGGCATGAAATCCCCACTGTAACTTCCTTCCTCCAAGCAAAGAGACTCAAGAGTTGTTCTGGAAGTGTTCTATTGTGCGAGGAAGTGTTCTGTCATCTGGCTTTAAAAGTCTTTTCTCACCACTCCGAAATACATGCACAGACTCAATTATGCTTCCTGTACAGTAGCTCTGAGCTTATAATGAAAGAGCCCTGCATCACAGCACAGAGAGATAAAGTGACCAGCATACGTGACTTCTTCAAGATTTCCGTCCTAATGCATTAATCTGTGTCTTTGCTGAATATCAAAAGGCCTTTCTCACCTGAGCTCAACACACGTCTGTGTTTCTCTTTTAAAGGCGCTGTATCACTTTGAAAGAGTTACAACCTGAAGTAATTTAGGCCTATTCCCTTGGAAAATCCTCCCGGTGTGTCCTTGAACAGTGAGTCTGCGGTGCGAACAGCCATAAAGCTCTCATTTGTCATCTGGATTGTGTCTCAGTTCCCTCCAGAGCTGACTTGTTGGGACAAAGAAAGAGACAACACGAGGGCTACTTTATCACCTGATGTTTAGCTGCTTTTAATAAGAAAAATAGAGGCTGTGCAGCTTCATTTTCTTCCTCAGCAATTTATGTTTCCAATTCCACTCTCTCTTTTTAGAGTGCAGTGTTTCCACTCTGAAAGCCAATTTTAAAAGCTTCAGCAGGTGATGTGACCTCATCTCAAATTTATAAAGCATAAATCAGCAAGTTCTTGAAAACGTTGGGAATTCACCGTGTAGCTGCTCCTCTTTGCGCCCGTTAATAAGGTTATATTGAGTTTGACAGATGTGAATGCAAGCAGTCATGTTATGGCATATTCAGCTGTGTTGGCCCCCCAAATGAATGACGATGTAGGCACGTAATGGCTTCCATAGAAATGCTAAGTGAAGCTTCTTTGCTGAAATTACTGATAGAAGTGCTTATGATAGAATTACAGAGAACCCTCAGTCCCAGCTACATGAATCTGCTGAAAAGTCAAACACATTTTCTTTGCACCAAAACATGGCGTGCCTCCAAGTTTGCTCACCTTTTCAACTCTTCTTGCAAATCTCAAGGTACTTGCTCTGCTCCTAGCATTAAATATTTGTATCCATCCTTCATCCTACTCCTGTACCTTACTGTGTGATCGAGCTACCAGTCAGTGTTTATATATATGAACTGTCAAAACAATATTCATCCTCAAGTTATATCCTGTAAAAAATCATAGCTAAATGCTGTTTTTTTTGGTTTTTTTTGCTCCTTATTACCACTTTGTATAGAGAGCTTTTGTGGTTGCACAATTATAATGAAGATAATTCCTCTAATGCTCAGGATTTTAAGCGGCAGAAGAGGGAAATCACTAATTTCAAATGAAAATAAGGAAAGATGTAATGGCTTTATTGTTCTAATAGGATGACTAGGTTTCTAAACTCATAGCAAGAGGATAAAGAAAGGGCTACTTATGGCCATAGATCAGTACAATCCTGTTTCTTGCATTAGGGTTAACAAGTCTTCTGGTCCATGGAGGGCCCCACCCCACAACCCACAAGACCCACAGGATCCACTGCCAATGTCCTAGTCCCCGACCTGGTCTCATGGCAGTTTGTGATATAGTCAGGACCTTTAATCTATTGATTTGTGCTGCTGGATACAAATTTTTAATTTTTTTCATGTTCCTCAACATAAATTTCCCAACATTATTTCATATTCCTGAAGGCAACTTTTCATCAGTCCACTCTTATATGTACTGATTAAAAGGCAAGTCATGTTGACTTTCACACCAGAGACCCAAGTTCAAGTCATACATATCACAGTTTTTAACACATCATTTGTATGATGTTTAAATACGTTGTTAATTACAAATATGTCACTTGGTTAGGTTTAGGGATTAAAAACTGCTGGGTTAGTTTTACGGTTTATGGTGACACCTCCTCGCTTTCTCTACAACAAAATACCTACTTCAGACACAAAATATATTTCTTATTCAAATGGATTACTTACACATTCGTGTTCATTGACACACAAAAAAGAGCAACAATTTGTGTAAAAAAAAAATTCATTTTTTGGTCACTATTTCACAAAACATGGTGAAATAGTGCCAGACACTACAAGACACCTTCAGAGCTGTTTTACTGGCATGAGAGAGAATTGCCCAGTGCTTGATTTAAATGCAGTGGTTGGCTAGTGAACAGCAAATTCAGAACCACAAGTATTTTAAAGTAAAACAAATTTGTGGGCCACAAGCTCCCCCTTCCAAAATCTGTAAATACATTAATCCAGACACAATCGCTGTTCCATGTTAGCACTGTGAAATGCCTTGCAATGCAAAGACAACTGATGTTGAGTCCACTCACAACTGCTGTTTTGCTCCGAGGCAAACACGCTGTCAAACAGAGAGCACAACAACAGCAAAACTGTCACTCTGAGCTGAAATTAAACAAATGCACACAGGTAAATAACAAAACTTTAAAAAAATTATATTTTATTCTTTGTTTTGGGGCAACTGCTAAAAATTCCACACTCCTGCTTACTTTCACTTTCATTTTTACTCAAGTGTAGGTAGGACCAACCGTTTTAATGAGAGTGACTGTGACTGTGCTGACAATGCTGTGAACCCACCATATCTTTAAATCGTAGAGTTGTTTGCTGTTACATTCATGTTCAAAAGTTAATTTCTGGAACCTTTAAATTACATCAAAGTAAACATGAAAGAAGAAGCCACATCACTTGTTAGGGTAAACATGTGGCTTAGAAAGATGCCAAACAGTGGATGAAATCTTGTTATCATCCCTCCTTGAGGTACCCTGTGGAGATCTGGACGACTAGAAATCCTGTTTTTAACTGCATGCTCTGTGAGTTGTGGTGAAACGTTACATCACTCCTGGGTGCGGTCACAAGTTTAGCCGAGTTTAAACTTTAGGAGTCATGTGGGGGTTTTTTTCTCTTCAAGGAAAGCGCCATGACAGATTTATTATATCATAATTCTTGAATGACAATTAGTACACCTCCAGTGTACTCACAGACAGCTTCCTCTTCCCATCTCCTCTCCTGTCAAATCAGGAGAGATGGACCTCTGCTGGGACAGTCTGAAATAAAGCAGATTAAGCAAGCGGAGGGTTATACCTGCCAAGAATCTCTCTGCTGGATTTGCCCATGTGGCTAAGAGTTTGGGGAAGTTTCAAAAATTAGTCTGTGAGCACGCCTCACGGTGGAATTCTCTGTGTAAGCGTGTGAGAGGAGTCGTCATGCATGCGTGCTCGAGAGTGTACGAGAGAGAGAGAAAACTTCAACAATGGCATGGAGATTTCTTCCACTCCTCTTCTCTCAAACTTCTCTCATAGTTGGGATTAAGGTGCTGTCTGCGCACAGTGTCATGGGAGACTCTGCAAATGGAAAGATTAGGGGAGAAATATTACCTGAAGGCTTACTGTGCTATCTTTTCCCATTTTGCCTGACTTCCCTGCTGTGTTTAATATACTTAAACACATTGTGTTTATGTGTGTATTTGTGAGTGGTCCATCCCTTCTGTTGTTTGCCAATCTTCCTGTCAGGAAAAAAAGGAAAATCACCTGTAGAAGACTGCCAGCATAGCACGTGACAAAATGAAGGAAAGTGTCTTTTCTTGTCTGTGATTGTTCAACACCTCCTCCCCCTGACGTGAGCAGCCAATATCGCTCCTCTCTGCATCTCCTCATCCAAATGAGACTCAGTGTTTGATCTGCAGACTTCCTTTGAGCCCCTGTGGGAGATGAACTTGAAGTTTGTTCCCCTTGTTAACAGAGGCCCTTGCAGCCAGGATCCAACAGGCAGCCCGCTGCTTCCCTCCCTCCCTCTTGTAGGAAGGAGACGTCTGAGGAACGTTATCTGCTGACTTCAAATGAGCGCTGAAGAGGGGGCAGCGTCTTTAAGGAACACTGTGGATCCTCCATGCTATTCAGAATTGTTTTAATTCCTCCTTTGAGCAAAGCTTCTCAGTCTCTCTGGTTTTTATCATTAAAGCACTTCTGTTTCAAGGAAGGGGGGCCAGATTTAGATGCAACACAGTTACCGCATTTAAAGCGGGAGTAATGAAGGTTTAGGAATGACCTTGATGAAAATAGCACTCTGTCCTCTGGAAAAAAATGAGCTCTGTCAACTTCAACGGAGAAAAAATTAAAAGCTATTAAAGTTGTGTCTTTGTGGAGTAGTCTGCTTTTATCACGGTTGTACCAGACTAAAGTGTTACCCATTACGTTTCAGAGGATTATAATGAAATGTTCACCCAGTCTCAGTATCCAATAACTGGATATTTTTTCCCTGATGGTGGTCAGTGTTACATTACCTTATAGTGAACCTCTGCAAGCTAAAAATGTGGGTAATTCAAACCAAGATTTCATGTTAAATTTAGGTTAATGTTTCAACTAATGATTTTTTAATGACTATTTAACCAGTCATTACATTTTTTGAAGGCTCACTTACTCCCTCTCTATTGCTTAGACTATGGACATATCAGCACAAAGATCACAAAATTTAAGGTCATGTTTGTTGCTGAAAATGTCAAACAAAAAAGTGTAAAACAAAAGGTTTCATTATTTGAGCTTTAAAGGACAATAACATAGTTACACATGGTGCATTTACTTAATTTATATGACCTTTTTTTTTTTTTTGTTCTTTTGCAGCACTTGATTTGATTTTATCAGCTCATTGAATGGTCATTATCAGCTGTAATCAGTCCCATACAAATTGCCAGTAGGTGCCCTCCTCTACCTACTAGCAGTCTTAGTAGGGACTAAATATTCTCCATGATAAACAAAGGACAGACAGTGGTAAAAAGAAAGCCACCTAGACTCTAGTGGGCATGTGAAGATGTGCATGTAAAACCTGGCAGTAAATGCTGTGTTAAGATAGATAATGAAGCTTTGTAACATGTGCATTATATTGTGAAAGGCTATATTTTAACCTAAGCCAAAATCTTTACCTTATCCATTACTTTTGTTCATCAAGGCATAACGACCAATGCATTATGAGGTGATAACAGCCTACTGAGCCTGCTAGTAGGTGAAGGAGGCTACCGATATACACTCACCAGACACTTCATTAGTTACACCTTGCTAGTACCGGGTTGGACCCCCTTTTGCCTTCAGAGCTATCTTAAATCTTTGTGCCAACAAGGTGCTGGAAACATTCCTCAGAAATTTTGGTCCATACGGACATGACAGCATCACACAGTTGCTGCAGATTTGTCGGCAGCACATCCATGATGTGAATCTCCTGTTCCACCACATCCCATACGTGCTCTGTTGGATTGAGATCTGGTGACTGTGGAGGCCATTTGAGTACGGTGAACTCTCTGTCATGTTCAATAAGGTTAGGATGATTTGAGCTTTGTGACAGCCATCAGAAGATGGGTATACTGTGGTCATAAAGGGATGGACATGTTCAGCAACAATACTCCAATAGGCTGTGATGTTCAGTCGGTACTGAGGGGCCCAATATCCATCCATACATCCATCCATACATCCATTTTGTACCGTTTATCCAGGGCCGGGTTGCGGGGGCAGCAGCCTAAGCAGAGAAGTCCAGACCTCCCTCTCCCTAGAGGCCTCTCCCAGGCCAGCTGAAAGACACCCGAGTGTCCAGGACATATGGCTGCAGATCTGATGATACGATTACAAAATCGATCATGTGACCTAGGGTGTCCTGGTGCCATGTGCACCCTTATGTTCGAACATGGTGTTCGTTATGGACAAACTGTGATTTGCACAGAAGTCCAATAACAGAACACCCCTCGGGTTCAGATCAGGCAGGCCGTTCCTCCCAGTCACGCCCCTCCAAGTCTCACTGTCATTGCCCACGTGAGCATTGAAGTCCCCCAGTAAGACGACGGAGTCACCAGATGGAGCACCCTCCAGCACCCCACCCAGTGACTGGAAATGGAAAGATTAGGGCTGGTCCCTTGGTCTCTTTTTTCATAGGGGTCATCTGAATCGCTCTTCATCTGGCCCCTCATCCAGGACCAATTTGCCTTGGGAGACCCTACCAGGGGCGAAAGCCCTCAACAACATAACCCCTGCGATGACTGGGACATACAAACTGACCAGTGAGTGTATATGTTAACTGATAATAATGATAACATTTGAAACTGGTTTAAAATGAGTTTCACAGTGACTGGACTGCAACAGGTGGAAACAGTTTGCCAGGCTTCATCCAAACTTAAAATAAAAATCCACTTCTGGTTTCTTTTAAATTCACTAATGAACTAATGAATGTTATATCCTTTTCTGGAGTCTTGTCACAGTGAAATTTTGAGGCAGGAAGCAACAGCACATATCCAGGAAATAGTGTTTGTTTAATTTTTGTACTGATTAAACCTTTGGAGGTGCTGGTAGGATTTTATAACCTTTGAAACTGGCCTTTTCACTTCCAGTCTTTGTGCTAAACTTATCTATCAGCTGCTGGCTGTTGCTTCATATTTGCAGTAATGATAAATCCATAGAAAGGGCTAAACCACTGTATAAATAAATAGAAAATTATAATTATAAAGCCCTTTTGGACACCCACATGTAAGACGGAGAGCCAGTAGAAACACAAAAATGAAACCAGGAACAACAACGTCTCACTCTCTTCTACCAGGACATGTTTATTTACAGCGGCCAATGATAGGAGTCACAAGTGTTCCACAGGTACGTACAGAGAGACATCAATAGTTCCCACCTCCTGCACAAAGCACACTCAGCAGGGACAGTCCAAGGGACACAGGGAGCATGGGGACAAAGAGGACACATACTGTACACTGAGCTCAAACACACCTGTTTTTACCCCCTACATAAAAAGGACTGAGGTATGATGGAGGAGACAGAGAGGAAAGGAGTACGAGAGGGGGGAGGAGAGGAGAAGAAGGGAGGGGGTTTAGACTCATATTCAAATACAAAAGAACATGTACAAATCGTATAGCCTCCAGGCACTGTGCTCCCATATTTACAGTGATCATAACAGGCAGCGGAACCACTCCATGGCAGGACCATCCATTAGAGATATGCAGGTACAAGGGCTCGCTGTGAGAAAACAAAGCCAGCACTACGTAAGTCTGAGATAAAAACCAGTGGAGTCTGAGAGGCAGGGAACAGTGGCGGGGGGACAGGAGGGGCTGGCAGACACATGCAAGGAGTGCTGCAGCCCAGGGAATTAATCACTGTCGAGAGCTACCTAATCATGTTTTAACTATCAGAGCACACCCCGGAACTCAGCTCTCGCCAACTCGTACCACACTCAAAAAAATGAAACACCCGTGCACTCAGAGCACTCTGACATTCATACTTGGCATGTGGTCATCATCACCTTCACTTGCCACGTGATGCATCACGGAGATGGAAAATGTACTTGAACCTCATTATAAATAGGTAACAAAATTAACAAATAAATTACAATCAAATAAATGCCAAAACAGCACTTAATTTTTTAATGTGGGATAGGGTGTGTAATTTGGAGACTCTTACTGTGAAAAAATGGGCGCACATCCTCACAAAAATACAAACAGATTAACTTACAGTACGTGCAAATACATTCAACAGACATACATGCAACCTGATTCATGTAGACAAGTGTATTCACGCACCCATGCATGTATGCACGCACACACAAACACACACACACTCACACACTCGTGATGATTCATTACATGCCATTAAACCGGATTTCTTTACCTTCGACTCAACAGCTTCGACCTGACATCTAGTTGTACTAGGTAGTTGCACACGTCTGTTCCTGTCCGGTGTCACTGACTAGAGCCCACAATCCTATGACTACGTTTCCCAGAAACCACAGCATCACAATACAACTCAATCTTCTGACACATTCTGTGGCACAAAGCAGCTGAGCTGCGATCAAAAGTTCATTTGATGGTCTACACTGCTGCAGCGGCTTTGGGCCACGAGGGGGAGGTATTAAAAAAAAAAGAAAAAAAAAAAGAGAGAAGGCACATTAATGCCGTAATTACTGCCTCCACTGAAATGCCGTGAAATAGCCTTAGGGCATGGGTTTTCTTAAGGGAAAGCAAATGACTAGGAAAAGCAATATTACACCATCACTGAACTTTGGACCAAAACACAACGG